>APFE030482555.1:0-57741 GCA_000404065.3 Pinus taeda
TATGCAAAAATAATTCAAAGTATAAATAAGAAAGATTTGGTAAAAGAATTAGATAATACTGATTCACCCCCCCTCTCAGTATTATTGTCAACACAACAATCTTTGTTTCTCTGAGCACAATAGAATTTTGGATCAAAGCATGCTTGAAAACCTCATGATTTCTCTTTTGTCATGTTGTAAATATTATTTTGGGATAATTTGATATGAGGAAATTACCAAGAGTCATGTAGTAGCCAATAGAAAAATGAAAAGTTACTAGGAAGCCATGAGGTAGCTAAAAAGTCATGGGGAAGGTGAAGAGTTGCCTACCCATTTGTATAAATATACCCTTGTGCATCTAGAAAATGGGTGGGATTTTAGCGCGAGGTAACATTTAGAACATATATTTTTGGGAGCACTCTTTCTCTTGGTATTTTGAGGATTCAACTATAGTGAGGCTAGGGGGAATTATTTTGGAGATGGTATGAGCATCACACCTTCAACTATTATATTTTTCTTAACTACTGATACATGTACTTGAGATTGCAACATTATCGATGAGAATCTCTTCACTCTTAGCAAGATTCTTGTGAAGTTTCATGATGGTTGTAAGGCTATCCAATACTTCTATTATGTGTGCATGTTTATTTCACATGAGTTATAGGTTAATGAATTAATTCGTGGCTTATGGCTCACACACCTTCTAATGGATCTCTACTCTTTAATTCCACCCATTACACTAGTTATTAGTTGTGAGCTACTTTGCAATTAGTTTCTAGTTAACTCTGTCACTCTTGTATGTTTGTGATGGTTTTAGCTAGCTAACTCCTCTTTAGATATACTTGGTCTTATTGTTTTGTTGTTATATTCTTGCACTTTCCACTTCAAGTTTATTATTTGTGAGTTTATTCATAATCATACTCTGTATATTTCCCACTTTCCCTCACGTTAATGTCTCTTGATTCAAAACCTAAGAGGAAACAAACAAACATGGTGGCAGTCAGTACCACATACCAAATTGGACTCCTATCCCAAATGGTTTGAGGCATAATTGGGTCTTCATACCAATGATATCCCGTAACAATTGGTTGTGCATATTTCCCTGTCAATAGATCCAGATTTTACTTCAAACATTTGGAAGGGATTATTCAAGGGTTTTGGAACAAATTTAAATTTTAGTACATTATATCATCCAAAAATTGATGGGAAAATAGAGAGAGTCTAACAAGTGATTGAAAAACACTAATAATGTATCTGATGGATAAACCATCCAAGTGGGAGGATTAATTTTATTCAGTTGAATTTTCCTATAATAATGGATATCAGTATTGACTATATATTAGTATACTTGAAGCTTTATAAGTCAAAAAGTGTAATACTCTAGTTAGTTGGGAGAATACAACAAACAAAGTAGTAGTTGGGCTAGAGTCTCTTAGAGAAATGGAAGAGAAAATAGTCAAAATAAACTAGGATTTAAAGATCGCATAGGATAGAAAAAAGATATATGGAGATAAAGGTAGGACACCAAAGGAATTTAAATTTGGAGGGAATTCATTTTTGAAAGTGAAACCAATGAAAATTTCTTTCAAGTTGGAAGTTGCACTAAGATAGCAACCCGGTGCTATGGTCCATTTGAGATATTATATAGGATAGGATCTATTGCATGATGTGTTTCATGTGCCATTATTAAAAATATATGTGAATGAACTTGACCATATAATTGATTGGATTTTGATTTAGGTAGAATTGGATGGATACTTCTAGGTTCAACTAGTGTGTATAGTGGGCAAGAAGGTCACACTACTCAGGAACAGATTCATAGAGTACATAAAGGTCCAATGATCCGACTACAACCTTAAATAAATTACTCGGTAGCTAGAGCATCCGATGTAGGAGGCATACTGCATTTGTTTTTGAATTTTGATGTAAAATTTATTGTACATAATGATGATGTGCATTGAGGATGGTGGAAAATCTAAGGAGAGGATAATGTAATAACCATAGTTCTGATTCCCATAATAATAATGTATATGTGTACATGATAAATAGATAAAAATTCAAACAATGTAATATGTAAAATGGTACAATGAATGATAATTTAATAAAATACATCACATGATCTAGAAGGATACTTTCAAAGGAGTGGGAGCTATGAATCCAAAAGAGGGGAAATAAATGGGGTTTAGGAGATAAAAGGAGATAATAATTTCATTAATCCTAAGTTCAAAATGATACTTAATTATTATTACCATAAAAATTAGGTTTTCGATTTGCAACTGCTCATGAAGTTTTAATCAAAATCACAAGACACAGATCTACACTACTACTATGTGGACAAATGCACAATTAGTACACAAACATCAAAGTGGATCCTTTTAAGGAATGCATGTACTCTATTGTCCCGATAATGGAATGTGGATTTTGTGTACTTCCCTAAAGTAAATCCTTTCATATATCTTGGTGCTCAAGAGCTCCTTTGGGAAGGCCTATGGTTACCCGTTGCATGATATTCAAAGTGCCATGATGCAAACGACCAAGTCTTCTATCCCAAAGTTCATTGACATCGTTACTCTACACCTTCTCCATATCTGTACTCAATGCAGTGCCATCCTCCACACATAGCCTATATAGGTTCTTAACACGAACTTCAATATACTTCACCTATACCATGGCTATGTGTCTCATGAATGCATTTCCTCTGCTAAAGATCGCATCATAACCATGGTCTTCCAAAATTGCAACAAAGACACAATTTTTCTTTAGGACCAGAACGAACATGACATCCTTGATCCTAAGGGGGGAGCTTGATTCCCTTTGAAAGGTGAATGTACCAATCCCAGTCACGCTATACCTTTTGTTGCCCCCCATCTCGATGTGCATCTGCAAATATTTCTCCTTCGGGTCACTGAATAATATCTATTTCACATCATGTGTATTGATGCACCTGAGTCCAAGTACCACACGTTCCCCATCATTGTGATGGACATGCATTCAATGAGGGTAAATTCAAGCTCGAAATGTGAAGCCAAGGCTTCACCTACTTCTCCTCCTAAGGTATTCTTTCTTTCCTTCTTGTGTCTTTCTTTCCTTCTTGTGTGGGCACTTTGTTGCATAGTGCCCGAATTCATGACAATGGAAGCATTTAATTTTTGACAAATCTTTCTTCTTGCCCCCTTGACTGGATTCTTGTTTGGATTATGATTTCTTCCCTTTTTCCTTCTTTTCCTTTCCATCCAATGGAAATTTTTCTTCATCCTCGCCTATGGATGAAGTCCCATATTTGGCATTCCACCTTATTTCATCTTGTACCAAGTTAGACCATAAGCGCTCCCAACTCGGTAGTTTCTCCCTCCCATTCACCAAACCTTGATAGTTGTGCCAACTTTTCAAAAGCACCATAAGGGATAATGTTATCAAGTATTCTTCAGGGACATTAACACCAACCTTGCTAAGTTCATCATGACACTATATAAAATTGCTCAGATACTGCGGAATTTTGTCATTCTTCTGCATCTTGATATTTTGAAGTTTATCCTTGAGTGCCAACTTCCTGTGGTCACTACTATTCTTGAACAATTCTATTAGTTCTTTCCACATATTTAAAGAAGTTTATTTTCCATGGATATTCGAGACAATATGATCTCATACTCCCTCCAAGATGATTCTCCTCGCCTTGGCTACTTCTTTCTTCCACTGAGTAAGATTCGGGGAATCAGATGCTTGAGTTTTTGCAACATCTGTCTTGATGTAATTTAGCAATCCATTGTCATCCAATACTTCCTCCATGAGGTCCTTCCATGCAACAAAATTATCGGTTCCTTCCAAGGCGTGCTCTAGCCTTAGTCTATTGAAGGCCATCTTCTCAACTCTAAATAAATCATACTACATTTATATTCAAATTCAAACCTCTTAGATACAACTTCAAATTTTCTGCTCTACTTTGAATCTAGGTCTGATACCATGTAGAAATTAGGCTACATATTTGCAACTACTAATGAATTTTTAATCAAAATCATAATACATCGATCTACACTACTACTTTGCAGAAATTAATTCACAATTTAAAACAAAAATTTCAGACATGCAAGAAGGAATAACACACATTAAACAAGTATTTTTATCTAGGGAAATCAATCTTCTAAAAACCCTAATTCATCTTGCATTAATCAAATTAAATAGAGATGTATTACAATTTCTTTTATCAACTAAGCTCACCCTTAAAGTGCGCAACCTATCGCTTTGCTCATTGAAGGCATCTGACCTAGACTTAGTCAAATTTTTCTTTGGCTTGAGCTCCTATTTCCTTGTGTTTTTCCTTGAGGAATTAACCTCTATTATTTAGGAAATTCCCTCAGTTGAATTGCAAAATTCCTTTTAGGATGATCATCTAACTACATGCAACATCTATACACTCAAGACTAGTCTACAACTAATGTTACATTGCCTTAGAATCTCCACCTAAACTAGGTAACTCGAATTATCTGCATGCACTAGTTATTTTGGGTTGATTGATCAGTTAACTCAATGATCATTGAGTTTGACTGATGCCCCACTACTTAGTTGACGTTCCACTAGTTCCTCCAAAAGTTGGAACTAGTTTAACTGAAAACAACTTGAGATAATTGACCTTGACTGCTATAAATTAGCAATCACACATGCATAACTAAAATCTAACTCCTCCAACTCAAATTTACTATGTAAATTGGGTGACACAAGCTATGTCACACAATTTAACATCATCCCAGTTGTCTGTTGATGTGGAACTTCAAATTTTCTCAATCTAATCAAGGCAAAATCAAATTGAGAATTTCTTGCTACATTTTTCAACAATTACTTAATTCATTAATCCTTGTGATTAGTTCTATAGAGCATAAATGTGTACTTCCCATAGAGACACATGGTTTATCTTTAGCGTGCAAATATATTCCATGATTTTGGGCATATTAAAGGGTATCTTACATTCGTTCTTCCTAAAGTTTTATCTTAAAGCTTAAGTTGTTATACAAATATTGTAATTAAATTGTGGAAACAATTTTCATGAAACAATGTGGATACTATGACTAAGTGTACTAAGGGAATTGTTGTTATAGAGTAAGCTCAATTACAACTAATATTCCTTGGAGTCCTCAAAAATGATTTTTTTTTGGAAGGTGTGCTAGATCCTTAGAGGGAAGTGGGATAACACAAGGGATTACATAGTAGAGAATGAGATCTTATTCCTTAGGTTGTGCACATGCTTCTTCTCACTATGGGCCTATCAAAAAGCATGTAGTGTGGATACTCATGGATGTGGAATTTAATTCCACATCCATCAAGCACCTACACTTGAAATTTGAGTTAATATATAGGTAAAAAATCATGTTAAAAAAATAATTTTGTTTCTTTCGCACCAAATTTATTTACCCGTATGATTGGAATTATCATATTGAATCCTATTTATTCTTTTTAAGTTGATATAAATAGTTCATTTTTTATTTTTAGGATCATTTTTTACCTCAAAATTTACCTAATGGGAACCCCTTCCTTTGCTACCAACCTAATATCTTAACATAGATTGATAGTCGTCTAGGATTAGGATTGGGAATTTTGTATGACTTAAATCTGAATTAATGTTAGTGTTTTTTGATCCTCTAAATTATTCTTAGAAGTGCACAAGTGACTAATCTCACATGTGCAAGTAATGATGTTAATGTGGCATTCATTCAATAATATGGTAGTCAACAAGGTAGGTTAACCTGTGGGATGCATAAATTCTACAAGCTAACTCTAATTGGGGTGATTTTCACATTATTAGAGAGATTTCCATGTGTAGAACAACATATAGAGGATATATCTATTCTTGCAATTTTTATCTCAAAATGTGTAATTTGATGCCTAAAATTGGCTTTGGAATTTTTTGGATACCAAATCACAAAATGAGGACATTCCCCTAAAATGAGCCTTTTAACCCATTTCCTCCAATTTTTCCACCCCTAAAGTACCAAGATATATGAAATATTATATAATGATATAGATCACACCTCCATATTTAAGGGGGATTTTTATTGCCAATTTTTTTTATTATAATGACCTAGGAAAATTATTTCTCTACCTTCTCCTTGGAGTACCATTTGGCCTTGTGTAGAAGTTTCCATTTTAACTCAACCTACTAAATTTTGTACTATCCATATCTAGGAGTTTTTGGATTCTTCTACAAAACTATATCTTCCAACTCTACATGAAATTTTGGTTCTAAGTCATCTACTATATATAGGACCTACTTATTTCCTGATCCAACATGGAAGGCTCATAGGGTTTTAGATTTTCCAAATTCACTAATGAGTAAATGTGCATATATGGGGGTAGAGTGAGTTTGTAGGAATTCTCACCCACCTTCTTCAATACTTTAGAATGCCCATAATATAGAGCCTTAATATTCTTACCAGGACCCTATAGATTTTTCTTGTTCAATGAAACCAAAATTTGTCTCCCACCTTGAATGTTTTCATTATTTTATGTTTTTCATGTTGATCTTTACACTTTTCCTATGACTTTTTCAATGTTTCTTGTGCTTTCAAATGGATCTTATATATAATATTTTCACAAAAAAATCTACTTCAATGCATATCTTGTAATGTCTTATGTCACTCCTCTCTATTTATATAAAACATCTAATGGTGAAGGTGGAAAATATCTAAAACGAGTTTGAAAAGGGGAGTTTTTAGTAGAACCATGGACCACTATGTGTAATAGTGTTGAAAATAAATTAAATTTTCATCTAAGATCTTTGGATGCTTTTGATCTAACCCCTCAAAAACCAAATAAATGTCCTATTGACTTCTTCTATCTACCCATATATTTATGGATGGAAATATGTATATATATTCAACTTGATGCCCATATATTTAGGAAGTGTAGTACAAGTAGCCTTGATAAATTTGATATCCTTATCTAAGATGATGCTCCTTGGTATCTCATAGTGCGCCCAAACCTTTTCAAAGAACATGTTTGTTGTTTCTTGTCCTTTGATGGAATTTTTATAGGACATA
Organism: Pinus taeda; assembly: GCA_000404065.3. Taxonomy (NCBI): domain Eukaryota; kingdom Viridiplantae; phylum Streptophyta; class Pinopsida; order Pinales; family Pinaceae; genus Pinus; species Pinus taeda. The sequence continues at coordinate 7,008 of APFE030482555.1, forward strand.
AGAATGCACATATTTTTGAACTTATCAACTACCAAAAATAGATAGTCGTGTCCCATCTTGGTTCACAAAATCCATGGAGATGATATGTGAGGGTCTAGTGGGTACATATAAGGGATAATATAAATATCGATGTTTATTACTAGACTTGTTTGTACAACAAAGTATGCATCCTTTATACATATTCTTTAATTTTGAGCCAATAAACACACCTCTATAAGTTATCAATTATCTTCCTAACACAAAAATGTCCTACAACCTTGGAGGTGTCTCTCTCTCTAATAAGTTGCAATCTTTCAATTTTAGGGACATGGATCTTATATAGCTTGTACATAAACCATTTTGGTATTGATAATTATTGTTATTTTCACCTTCTTTTACATGAATTTTTCCCTATAATCATTGAAATTCCTCTTTAAAGGCCTTATCTTCCATGTATGCCCCTTTTTATGCATCATGGGTAGAAGGTTGCATGTGCATAAGAGTTATAGAACTTGCAGTATTGGATGTGGGTGGCCTTGAAAGTATGTTTGTCACCTTATTGGTTTACACTTTTAATATTTTATGATTAGATAAAAATTCTACATAAACCCCATCCCCTTATAGTGTATGGTTTGTTGAAGCTTACTATTGGCTTACAAATACTACAATGGCTAGTGATTACTCTGGATAATCATTTCCTTTCCTATCAAATAGTCTTTTCATTTATTAACAACTTAAATCAAATCATAAATCCCCTTATCATACATAGGGTAGTTTATGACTCTACAATTAGAATGTTCACATACCAACTTACATCCCTACATCAATACCTCTCCCATAGCATATTGACTTGCATTTATCTCCAATTTGAAATAAATTTTCAAATTAGGCAATGTAAGAACTAGTGCTTGATTGGTCATCAATTTCAACTTGTCAAAATATTTTAGTTGATTCTTCCCCCATTTGAAACCCTTGCCAATTTCTATTATTCCATGAAGTGATGTAGTTTTATTTGAAAAGGATACCATGAAATTTTATAGGTACTGTGATGCCCTAGAAAAGATCCTATCTTCAATCGCATTAGTAGGAACCTGAAATTTGAGGATGCAATCCATATTTATGGGATTGATCTTGAATTTCCATCCACTAATATGTTGGGTGCATCCCAACTTGGCCTAGATTTTGGAAAAGACTCTGCATTTTGTGGGGTGAAGCACGCAATGGAGCATGAAGTGGATCATGCAATGGAAGTAACAGAACACAATTTGTGGAAGTAAATATATCACGTGGTGCAAGGGCTTCGGGGTGGGTCAAAGCCCCTCATTTTTGTAAAATCGGATGATTTTTTGAGGGATCAATGGTTTTTGGACCATAGTTTCTTGTTTAGGGAGTCCATGGTATTTTGATGATGTAACCATTCGATGTAATATTATATTCAAGATAAAATAATAAGAAGAGAATCATCAAATCAAACTGATCTACATCAGTATTATGGGAAAATTGTTGTGATCTGTAATTTGAAAGAGAAGGTGAGGCTCTACAGCTAAGTGCGAAAAGGCCTGAGTCTATAGTTGAGTGTGCAGGAAGCCTACAGAGTAGTGTGCAGGGAAAGTACTATTTGTAGTTCAAAGGTTCATTATATTAGCAACAGTGGTTGTGGACATAGCCCCACATTGGGTTGAACCATAGTAAATTGGTGTTTCATGTGTATATTTTCTTATTATCTGTTGTAGAGTAGCAATTATTACATTTGCATTTTATTTCATTACAGTGATGGTTTATGGTTTTATATGGCATGTTTAAGTGATTAATCTAATGTGGCAAAGTGATTATAAATTACAAGAATAATATAACATAATACTACCACATCTCCTAATCCTTCAAGGCTATAGAAACCTGGTTCTGCATCCTCCCATAGTCAGTTCAGATGAGACTACAATATTCTTGTAGGTCATTGCTGAAAGGGCTAGTATTGAGGGTTTTGTTGGTGCGCAGTATAGATTGAACCTGGGTCAGCCCAAACCAAGCCAACAATTGGTTATATTGCTGAGACTAGGATATTTTTGAAGGATAGGTGGATGTGGCACATGCTGAAGAAACAGATTCAAGATTGGATGGAACTAAAAGAGCAAGAATTTGTGGATCAAGAGACTAGAAACCCTCGTCTAATATCTGAAGTTTGGTTACAAAAGTATATTTTTACAGATCACTATGAGATTTTCTTTGTTTCATTTCCTATTGAGTTGTATGAGTGGATATTGAGGTTAATTGAAAAGAAGAATTGTTTTAAGGGTGAAGAAACTATGATGTCAACTTCTGAACTGATACAGTGACTCAAAAGCACTGACAATAGGATTTCAAGGGCTGTCGATTTCTAGATTGATAACATCTTGGGCGGATTTATTATTGAGTTTGCCGTAGACTCAATTGTTTCCTATAGTCAAGTGGAATGACGCTTTTTCAAAGGACCATGAGTTAAGTATTTAAAATCTCTAAAACTTTGGATTAAGGTGATTCTATGTGAAAAAGGAGTTTAAAAGATGCAATTATATTGCTAGTTTACTTATGTTTGGAAGAAGAGTGAATAAATTTGAGAAATAGATCGGAGTAACGTGAAGTGGAAAGAAATATAGAGTAGATACTAGAAAGATATTTCCTGGACAAGACCCAAAGACTTTTATAGAAACTAATTATAGTCCTCTTTTAAGTGAATTTGAAAGAAAAAGAGAAGAGAGCCACCTTGATAATCCCCATGTAACTTCACAGTATTCACCCTTCTAGCCTGAGAGTTCGTAGGAGCCAAAATCCAGTAATAGCTAGGGTATTTTTGAATTCCCCCTCCACCTCCTCCTCCCCCTCCTACCCCATCCCCTTCCCCTTACTTCTCTCCTCCCTTCTCCCCCTCCCCATTTCCTTCCCTTCCCCCTCCTCCTCCCCTACTCCTCCTACCGCATCTCCTTCCCCTAACTTCTCTGCCCCACTCCCCCCCCCACTCTCCTACCCCCATCCCCTCCCCTATTATCCCCCTCCCCCTCCCCTTCCCCTCCCCTCGAGAAGAAGTATGGATGATGATATTAAGCTACCCATTTTCAAACGAACTGGATTGGAGGATTCAGAATAGTTTTGGTTTTTATGTGATGTTGTATGGACCACGAAGCAGATCAACGATGATAATATAATGAAAGCACAACTCGTTATGGCATTATGATTTAGAGTTGACATTGTATATGAAGTATTCAATTAATTAGAATAGAACGTCTATAGATATTAAAACAAAAATGATAAGAGAGTTTAAGAAATTAAAGTTTGAGTCGCATTGTATCACTGAGTTGAAAGAAATCAAACAGAAACCTACTGAGACTATTTGGGAGTTTGATAATATATTTAAGGTGTTATTGGATCAAGTAAGCTTGGACATAGCTTTGAAGCAACATCAAGAATGGTTTATAGTTGTGTTGCTACTGCATATCAGATTGCCATTGACACAAAAAAAGAAAGAAAGTCAAGTTGAAGCTCTACAAATTGTGATGAAATTGGAAGCTTCACCTATATGGGATACTAATGCATGCATGCAATAGATTTAGAGTCAGCTAGCTAACCTAACCCTACAGATACAAGACATCAAGAAAATCAAAGAAGTTAGAGAAGAAGTATGGTGTACGAAGTGTAGATTGGAGGGCCATTCTAAAGAACAGTTCCCTATCTTTAGGAATTACATGGCTAGTGGGGCACCTAATCCCTTGAATGCAAGATCTAACCTATGGTGCAAAATATATAATAATATAGGCCAACATCATTCAGAAGACTATTACTTGTTACAAAAATATGTACAGGCTCTGAGGAATCTATATTGCAAATTCTACAAATCAATAGGACATGATGAGAATAATTGTTGAGCTTACAAATTAATGATGGTGTGTGGTGCTGACACTTATAGAATGCAAGAAAAAGAGCATGCACATGAGGAAAATGGACATTGTCATGGTCAACGAGGTTACCAAGGAAGAGGTGAAGGTGGTGGAGCTGGTCGAGGACGTGGACAAATCATTTGCTAGAACTGTGGCCAACCAGGTCATTTTGCAAGAGACTGCCATAATTCCACAATGACATGTAATTATTGTAAATCATTTGACCATGTAATTGAAGAACGTCCTGTACTTATGGAGAATATGCAAGAAAAAAGAAATTAGAAGCCGGTACAGAATATTCAAATGATGATTTCTTAAAGGAGGACCGACAAACCTCAAATTAGTATTGTCACTAGAAGTGGAGCTGCGACTGGTAATGATAATGTGGATGAAAAGGAAGAATTTGAAAGTGCATGGGTTAGAAAAACTGCTGAGAAAGTTCCTGTTTTTTATATTCATAAATAAATAAAAAAGTATTTATGGAAGAAAATCAAAGTTTTATGGATGTTGGAGCTTCGACCTCTAGTGCATAGCAAAGCCCGATCAGAAAAGTAACTAGGACATATCATCAACTTCAACGCAAAATCAAGCTTTAATGCAGGATCAAGCTCTGACACAAGACCAAGATTCAACAAATCAAGTAGGTATTTTAAAGTCTTTTCTGCAAACTTGTATTAAATTTTTAAGAGATCAAAAGGTTGTAGAAGGGCTTCAGGAGTTGATAGATTCTTGTGCATCCAAAGAAACACCGCAAAGTGAGATGTGCACAGTGAATAATTTTCATCGACATAAGGGAAATGGAAGAGAAATGAGGCTTAGTGCATAGATAGGAGAATATGATATGGATCAAATTATTATGGATCTAGGATGTGATGCTAATATCTTGATGAAGTAGACATGGGAATTATTGGGGAAGTCAAAGTTACAATGGTCACCTATTCAATTAAGGATGGAAAAAGAAAAATATCTTCCCTCTGGGAAGACTACTAGGTGTCACAGTGGATATTGAAGGAGTTCACACTACTCCTGATTTTGAAGTAATAGAGATCATCGATGACAATAACCCTTATCCAGCATTGCTTGGAATTAAGGACATTTGACAATATGGCCATAATTAATATAAATAAGAGGTAGATGATATTTGAAGGAAACAAAATTAGAGTAATTTTTCCCTCGGATCCATCAGAAGGAGTAAGATATACATAACGAGTTAAAGAAGAATATTGCACAACTGACATAGACAATATCTATCAAATGAAGTGAAGGAACATGAATATGTTAACCCTAATGCAGAAGGAAAGTTGAGTTGTGAGCGTGATAGTTCTTGTACCTGAAACTTAGAAGAAGAATTTGAGAATTGGCAGAATAGGTTGCATGAAGTATCCACAAGGAACTATGAAAGAATTACTAAATCAGTTTGATGTATGATATTTGAAGTATGTAACCTGCCTTCTTAGGATGGCTTACGTGATGTAAAGACTTTTTAATGATTATGAAGAAAAATTTCTATAAAATCAAAGGTTTCTAGCCTTGGATATAGCCCTGAAAGCTACCCCTTCTAGATGGTGGAATGCACACAAGAAGAATATAGGAGGTTAGCAGGAATGTCAAAGAATGATTGGGATAAGTTTTGGATAGATAGATACAAAAATGGAGATAAAATATGATGGTGAAACTAATCCTAGGAAGCATAGTTAGCTATGCATTACAACATAGAAGAAGATTCCACAAAAATAATGGGTGCCTGGATCCATTCATACATTAGAGAAAATCCCTATGAACTGGTACCTAGAAACAAAGCTTCAACATGGTACTATGAATTGGGTAGACATGGTTGATGGCTTCCTATTAACATTCATCTTTGAAAATGATTTCCAATACATATATTTGGCCCTTCAGATGATCAAGAAGAGGATCTTTGAGAATGTAACCCCACTGGAATGGAAACAACCTGATTAGGCCATTCAAATAGAAAATGTATTTAAGTGCTATAGCCTTACTGTGGATGAAGAAGAAGATCCTCGTGAAATCGACATAGCAGAGTTAGAAGGATATCGTGAAGTAACTAGACCTAAGATAGAGATACCAAACATAATGAAGCCACTAAAGACCAAGAAGGTGAACATAGTATAAGATAAGGAACCCAAGTTTGCAACAATAGGAGACTACTGGGATGAAGAGACAATCAATAAAGTTACAAAGTTAGTTCATGAATATCAAGAACTATTTTCCACCAAATTTTCAAAGATGAAGGGTATAACAGGAGATCTAGGAGTCATGAAGATCCCCCTTAAGCCTAATGTGAAGCCAGTCAAACAAATACCTTATAGACTGAACCCGAAGTATAAGGAGAAAGTGAAAGTAAAAATTGATAAGATGATAGCAACATGAATTATTGAACTCATATAAGAATCAGAATGGGTGAGTCCTATGGTAGTGCAAGAGAAGAATACTCAAGGAGAGATTAGGATTTGTGTTGATTTGAGAAAGTTGAATGATGCATGTTTACATGATCCTTCCCTATCCCTTTGACAAATGAAGTGCTAGACAATGTAGGAGGTGAGGAAGCTTACTCATTTATAGATGGATTTTCAGGATATCATCAGATTAGGATTGCACTTGAAGGTTGACATAAGACCACATTTCCTACAAAATGGGGCTCATATCAATACACAGTAATGCATTTTGGACTAAAAAATGCCCCTGCTATATTTTCTAGGGTGGCGGTTGCAACTTTTAAAGAATACGTTCACAAGTTTTTAGAGGTAAATTTTGATGATTGGACAATATTTTGATTCTTGATCAAACATGTTAGAAGTTCAAGACTTATGCTTGACACATGTAGACAATATCAGTTCTCTTTGAACCTAAAGAAGTGCATATTTTGTGTACCTTTCAGCATATTGTTGGTACATATTGTTCGTAAGCAAGGAGTAATGGTGGACCTTGCTAAGACTACTATCATTGTGAACTTGCCTCCACCTAAGATAGTAAGACAACTTAGCACTATGTTGGGACATACTGGGTATTATAGGAAGTTCATCAAGGCGTATGCTCAAATCACTATGCCTATGGAGAAGTTGTTGAAGAAGGATGTCACTTTTCAGTGGAATGAATAATATCAGAAGAGCCTCGACATATTGAAATAAAAAATGGTAGTTGCACCTATACTAGTGTTCCCTGATTGGAATAAGGAATTTCATGTCCATGTTGATGCCTCTTGTATAGATTTGGGAGTGTTACTAGCACAACCTAGTGCAAGAGAGATTAATCATCTTATAAATTTTTCAAGTAGAAAGTTATATAAAGAAGAAAATAATTCCACCACTACGAAAAGGGAAGGATTGTCCATGGCATATGCTTGAAGTTTAGACATTATTTGTTGGGGTCACACTTTAAAATGTTTACAGATTATTCAGTACTAAAGTATTTGGTTAATAAGCCTATCTTAGGTGGAAATATTTGTAGATGGTTACTGTTATTCCAGGAATATGACTTTGAGATCATTATTGAACTAGGGAGATTGAATGCAAGACCTGACCATCTGCTAAGACTAGAAACAAGGGAAGAACCAACTAGCATAGAGGATAATCTCCTTGATTCGTAGTTATTTGCAATCAAATTTTCATATGACCATTACGTATATATCATTTAGTTTTTTACCACATGAATGGCTCCTTTAGAGTATACTATGCAGCAAAAGAAAGAATTAGTGGTTAAGGTAGCTAGATTTTCATTAATAGCAGGAATGTTATATAATATGGGACTAGATGAGATATTGCGTAGACATGTTCCTAAACATGAAAGATATATGATTCTAACAGAGGCTCATGGGGGTAAAACTGGTGGACACTACGTAGGAAAAGCTACTGCGCAAAATATTTTGAGAGCGGGATTGTGGTGGCCTACACTACATAAATATGCGAAGGAGTATTGCCAAGAACGTGATGTATGTCAAAGAATAGGGAAGCCTTCTAGAAGAGATGATATGCCATTGGTACCATAAGTTACATTGTAGGCCTTTGATAAGTGGACCATTAATTGTGTTGGACCCATCAACCCACCAGGAAAGAGGATTGGTACAAGGTACATAATTACAATGACTGATTACTTGACAAGATGGGAGGAAGCACAATCAATAAGGGACTGCAGTGTAGAGACTACTGCAAAGTTTATTTTTGAGTACATATTATCTAGATTTGGATGTCAAAATATTTTGATGAGTGACCAAGGTTCACACTTCCTAAATAAGACTATTAAAGCATTGAATGAGGAGTTCCAAGTTTATCATCAGAAGAGTACCCCTTATCATCCTCAGGCCAATGGAATAGTATAAGCATTTAATAGTATTTTGGAGAATGCACTTACCAAGGTATGCAATGTGAATAGAGATGACTAGGACCTTAGAATTCCAGTAGCGTTATGGGCTTATAGAACCACTGTTAGGCCCCTATACTACTAGTGTAACCCCTTATTGTTATTAGTACAACCCACTTATTATATTGATGTACCCATGTAGTGCCGATATTGTTACTATTGTGCCCCATAGAAGCCCACTATTGTTATTATTGTGCCCTTACATTATTATTGTTATGTAGGCTCTGATTATATAATGACCCCTTAGACTCCTATATATAGAAAGGAGGTCTTTTCATTTGTATCATCGAAGAATTGTCCATTTATGTAATATAAAGGAGGTTGCCCCCTCGAAGAGGCTGAATTCTAAGGCGTTGATATATCTTTCCTATCTTTTCTTGAGCTGGTTTCATAACGCAATTTTGGAAAGAGGAGACATTTCCAGCATTGGGATTCAGGAGATAAAAGGAAAATTTTAGATCTCGTGGAATGTGGAGGTCACAAGAGAGAGAAATTCGACCTAGGAGGGAACTCACACTCTTGGAGGAGAGAGAAAATAGAAGGAAGTGCGAATTAGGGAGAGTGGGGACCACAGGAGAGAGAACAGGCCCGCAAATTATAAATAGAGCTTGAGGGCCTTGTTACCACTTAGGCTAGAAGGGGTCCTAGGAGGGAATCCTAAAGGGGCAATTGCTAGATCAAGGGCAACAATGGAGCAATAGCCCACTATCACCTCAACTAAAGCTCCCTACTCTTTACAGACTTTCACCAATGGGAGGAGACCCGATACGATAAGGATCACAAAGATGAATAGATCAAAGATAGGATGAAGGGTCATCCTAGAGGCCTATTCATAAGAGAGGCTCAAGATTGTGGCTTGCTTGTCTTGGAAGACAAGATGGAAGGCTCTCTAGGAAGGGCAGGGTAGAATTTCAAGGGTTAGGTTTTGATTATGTGTCTTATAAAGGAGATCCCTGAGCCCAAGAATTCTTGTGGAAACTTTGGCTCCAGGTGATCTTTGAAGAATTAACCTTGATAGTGCATGGGACCACATGGGATCAAGTGGACTCGAGGTTAGGTCAAGAGGATGGGATTTAGCAACCAATGATATACTTGACCTAATTAGGGAGGGGAAAGGGATCAAGGAATGAATTTTCAATGATAGGAAATGCAAGGATCCCAGTAAGGTTTCTAGCCTAAAGGAAACCAAGGGCAAGAATTGGTCTTCAAGCTAGGGCTTGCGATATCTCAAGATCCCACTGTCGGAATCTCATGAAATTTGGAAGGCTCCTTGAGGACACACCAGCGCAGTTATGGACCAAAAATCGAAGTATTTGGATGGTGAAAGTGTGAGATAATTGATGCCCTTGGTGACCTATGTAGGTTAGGCCTATAGAAAGAGGAGAAGGTGAAAGAAATAAGCTTTAAAGTGATCACTAGAGGAGGACCAGTGCTTTTTCCTTTGGGAGAGATGGAGTCATGGAAGATTTAGAGTTTGGATTGATTTCCACTTGTCAAGGAGGCCTAAAATACAACTTCGTTGGGCATTAGGGCTTAATGGAAGTAGCTTCAACGTCATTTATACTAAGTTCAACAATATTTGGTGACTTGTCAAGACAAGGATGTCTCTAGGAACATTCATTCATTCAAACATGGCCCAATCATGATACAACACTATTTAGAGATTTAATTTCCACAATTTCGTTCCAGGAAAAGCATCAAATTAACCCTAGAATAGAGAAAATCCCAATATCATGAATGTAGAAAAATAAAGAATAAAAATAGCATTAACAAAGTACTTACATATAATACGAATATATCCAATCACCAAGATATGTCAATCATAGAAGCTCCAAAACAAAGAAGAATACCCAAACATCAAAATTCATCCATTCATACAAAAAGTCTCATCCTCAAAAGATAGCAAAAATCTCACATGAAGATATGATCCAATCCAAGTGATGATACAAATGAATTCATGTTTCTCCTATTTATACACTCATTAGTAGTTCGAATTACCTAATTTGAGCCTACATTATCCCATCAACTAAAGTGACAAGGCCACCAAACTAGCTCATAAATAAAATAATAAGCCTCCCACGAGGTCGAATAATCAATAATGTATGTCGTTGATCTCTTTAAGAGGCCTCATGAAGTCCATAAGTGTGAGAATGATGAGTTAGACTTCCAAAAGTAATGGGTAAGGGGTTGGCCCCTTGTTCTCCACATAATAAACCTGTGGTGCTCCCAATGGCTGTGAGGGCACACAAGTGACCTCATGGGTCTCCAAGTAAGTCGAAGATGCCTATAGACCATTTGTAAGGGCTCAGATGATGGTGTAAGTGATGCCACATCAACATACAAGTCTTGGGTCATTTTCCAAGTGCATGGTACATTTGTGGGGCTAGTGAACCAAGTGCACCTTCTTCGTCCAATCGGTGAATCTCAAATAATATTTGAACATCTATGGGGATCCATGGAGTGGTGTCTACTGTTGTGGAGGCCCATGACTCTCAACACACACCCTACATGTGTCAATGTATCCCTCTGGAGAGTTAGAAACCCATATAGGGAGACCAAACTCAAGATGGAGACCACCTACAATCCTGCATAAGTTCCAATGCGTCCCCTAGCTTTCTAGTACAACAAGTCATCAAGGAAATCGAGTAAAAGAACTTACAAACCATGGACAATAGGTGGGCACTTCATAATGGCCTACACTTCCATAACGGGCTTTGGCATGTGCTAATATCTCCAAGCTCCAAATGGGGTTAACCAAGTAACCCATTAGGTGGTTTCTACTCGTAAATGGGATAATATGTCCAAGGTACATCCTTTAAAAGGTGGTGGAATGTGATAACGAGATGAATGGAGTAGGGAATAAAAAGGGGTATCCTTGGGCCACATGTTGGGGTACAAAGGTAGCTAGTAAAATGGAAGCTCACACTTGGGTATATAATTTATAGGAGGGAGCAATCATGGTACATGAGGTGCCCTGGCGTTGATTTTTATACCCTTATTTATATGCATTTTTCTTTTTATGATTTATCTTTAATTAACTACTCGGAGCTCAAGGGGTAAGAGCATGATGTGTGAGATATAACAGTGGATACCCCCTTTTAATGTAGGGCAGTTTATTTCCCACTAGGGATTGGGACAACCATGGGTTTCTATATGATGAAGGCTCATAGAGCCTGTAGGAACCAGGGTGATGGCCATGATGATGGGGTAGAGCTCAAGTATTGGCTTTTGCCCACGTGCTAAAAGTGTTTGTCCCGGCCATCTTTTGCATTTTAGGGCACATTTCCTGTTGAATGTGGCCAATTATGCTTTTACTTTTCTTTTTAGCCGCATCAACCTCCGAGGCAACATTCCAAGCCCAACCCAAGGTGTGGGAAAGGGGAAGGGGAGAGCTAGCCCTATGTGGACCCGGGTGGCAGAACGATGAATGGGGTTATAATGAGTGGAAAGGGGACAATAGGATGAGGGAGCGGGACCACGCAACCGAAATCAAGGTTTCACATGAAATACCATCCATAAAGCCAAATGGTCAGTAAAAGAGATCCCACGAGACTAGAATCCAAGGTTAATATCCAAAAGGGGTCTAGGGGACGAGCACAGACCTAGCCCATTCTTTCCATTGAATCCCCCATTAATCCATGCCTAGAAGTGTCCATGATAGGCAAACTACAATATTCAATTACCAAATGACAAGGCATACCTTTAGGTTCGGGAGACCCATCTTCAAACATATGATCATGAAAGATGGGTGAGGGACCATATGGCTGGCTCAGATGGTGGAGAAGTGGCACAACGAGCTATTTGGTGGCTGCAGGGGGTTGTTGGCCACCAACTGAGGACCATCTTGAATAAAAAAAATTCTCCTAGGGATATCACCCACAAAATGGTGGGTAACAAGCCTCACTTTGGGCATCTTTGGTCATTTTACAATTCAACCTTAGTTCTCTTGAGTTGTTTAGCTAAGACAACCGTGTTGTTCAACACAAGGAATTTCCGAGCGGGAATTCCACCTCTACCTTTGGTGAACTTCGAGTGTCACCCTCAGAGAGTAAAGAGTCTATCTCAAGGCTTCCCTATAAGATTCATTGCAGACTAATTCCATCTAGTGTGTATTTTCTCAAGGGCGCAGAAGGAAATTTGTGGGGCTGGGTAGAACCAGCAAAAAGAGTTTCTTGGCTAGATAATTTGCAGAGATTTATCCATAAGAAGGATGAGTTTTCCCTTGGTGATTTGTAGGGCCGAGAGTGGTGCATTTTGGAGGGCCGAAATTATCTATTTCAAGGCCTACACAGGGGTTTCTGGACAGCTACTAGGTAGACATTTTGACAGAGAGATGTGGGGAGTCTGGGCTAGGAGAAAGAGGGGAGTTCCAGAGGACAATTTAACCAGAGTTGGGGGAAATTTCCAATGGTTGATTTGGACTTAATTCAGTAGTATCAATACTGTGGGGCGTTTTCTGGTTACATTGGGAAATTCGCATTTGTCGAGGGTCATCGGGGGTCAGTGGATTTAGCCCAAACACTTTCTGGGTTTTTGTGGGTTTGGTGAGAGGAGGCTAGGATTAATTTTGCAAAAAAATTTGCGCACTTATGAAGGTAGATATCTCAGTTCCATCCAACAACCAACAATATAAATTGTTGGAGGGTGCAGTTCACTCTGTGACAATTTCCACCACTTGGGTTCGTGAGATTTTTCTGGGTTATTTTGGGTCCCTTGTGAGGAAGCTCCAGTTAATTTCCTGAAATTTTTTGAGCAGTTTAGAGGCATGAAACACTATTTCCACTCCAACAACAATAGTAATTCACTAGGTCATGCGAGCTATTATTTGGGGCCATTTCTAGCGTTTGAGACTACATCCTTCCACCTGGGTTTGGCGTGCTTGCAGTAACAAGCCCAGGTTATATGGTCCTCATCCTTGTACTTGATTTTACCATATTAATTAATAAAATGGCTCAGCTTATTTGCCTAGTTTCTTGGTGTTTTGATGGTGCATGTATATTTGTGATTTTATTGTTGTAGCTTAGTTCATGTATTTGTTATTTGTCGTAAATTTCAATTTGGAATATTAAAGAAAATGAACTCCCAAGTAGATATATGCCTTGGTGATCTCAACCTCCTCTCCTAAAAAAGGAACTAAAGTCTAACATAACACTCTTAGCACAATCGAAGATCAACACCTTGGTTTTACCTAGGTTGACCATCTTTTGGAAAAGGTCACAAAAACTAGATAGGGCATCTAGATGTCTCTACAACCTCTCTGAGGTAGAAGCTCAAAGGATCACATCATCTACAAAAAGGAAAATGGATATCAGAACCTGATGAAGAAACCAACCATCCCTTGGTTAAATATGGTCATAAAGGTAGGAATCTAGCTCATCAATATAATCCTAAAACAAGTCAAGGAGAGAGGACACACTTCAACCCAATGATTCTCCAAGTGAAATTGGATAACCCATATGTTATACAAAGGAAGCCAACTATGAAATCGTACAAGTGCATGATAGTAGTGACAAGGGTCTCTAATATCATGTCAATGTGTTGAAGCCATTGAAAAAATGGCGATCCTTGGGACCAAGTCAAAAGATTTCAAAAATTCTACAAAGTAGCAAGATATTTTTGAAGAGTGGTGTCTCGCCTCCTTAATGATGGCCTTAAGGCTGAGAATACAGTCAATAGTCCCATCCACAAGACAAAAACCCACCTACCCTCTAGCCCTTAAGTGATGTCTCTCGAGCTCATATGATAGCTTTAAATGAAGGGTTGTACCATAGAGCTTGGATAGACAATGTGCACCATCATGATCATCCTATAATTGTTTGGATCAATCCTAGACACTAATTTGTGTATCATGTGAATGGTGTGGTGGGACTATCTCTATGGGAACCTCAAGAAAACAACATGATTAACAAATTAGCAAATGTTGTCTATGGAAAATGAATACCATGTTTGAAGAATTCTACATAAAATCCCTCCCCATATGTCTTTCAACTGGTGTTCAACTCCCACATAGCCTATCTAATATATGCACATAAGAACAATAAGTTGTGTGATGGAGAGGAGGAGACAACAACCTAAGCTATCCGATGAAATCATAAAGCATAAACATATGGGTGAAAAGGGAATAATGGTTAAGCTCTACATGGAAGCATGAGTAGCCACAAACGATAATGCACCAAAATGCTCTAGGAGAGCAGAGAAGGGCATTGTCCAGTTCATGTCTCCTTTGGAAAATGAAGATACCTTTTCTTATAGCAAAGGGGGGAACAATTGGATCTTTTTAACCAAGAATAGGAGGCAAGGTCATGCAAGAGGGTGTGATGGAGCTCCCTATGGTGGATTCTCCACTCCTCATCATACCAACAATTCAAAGAGTACGACTTAATTGGAAGACAAGGAGGAAAATTTAGTGACATGGGTATAAGAGATAAGGACTACTTCCCAAATGGTTGAGAAGAGAATATCATATTTAGATGAAACTAACTCAAGGAAATAAATGGGAGAGGGGAAGGAGGAACAAGTGAAGGTGGGAAGAATAAGAATCTAAATCCCCATCATTGAACAAGATGGTGGTTCAAGGGGGGAACATTTAAGGGAGAAGAGGTATGAGCTAGGGGGATGTGGAAGGATATAAGAGTATAGATCTAAATGGATTGAGATAACAAAAAAATGGTAGGCACATGGTACCAGGCCTTGTAGCTCTCGTGTGTTGTCAGTGCAAAATGGCCCTATACAATCAATAAAGATTCTCCCTAATGGAAGCTACTAATTAGACCTTACATTGTTTGAAATAGGGAATCTATTCAAATTATGGTATGACAACCTCTTACCGGTTTGAGGGGTTTACCAATTATGGCCTTGTTATCCACTAGCATGTAGGGGTAGCTAGAAGATTGGTTCACTGGTGATTTTTATCACAATCAATAGTTCCACGAATGAGATCTATGGTTATGCATGGATATTTTCCAAAGATTGTTCCCATCATTTGCTCAGATGAACCTCATGATGTTGCACCTTTTCCTCTTTCTCACACACATGATGATGATTTCCTTTAGATGTTATCGGGCATGGTGATCAATGGTGTATTCCATAATTTCTCATAACACTCTAAATTGTTGTCTCTTACTAGGTTTTACTGTGGGGTGTTCATAATTTACCTCTAGATAAGTGTGATTGTACTACTAGCAACCTAGGTAGTGTTTCAAGTCATTTTTCATAATCATTTTCCATAGCCATTTTTCCAAGACTTGTCATTTCATCACCATTTCCGTGCATTTTCTTTTTCCCCCTTCTTGATTGAATTATCATATACCATTGTAGCAAGGTCCAAAACAAAAATTCCATGTATGAAAAGGCCTATTAAAAAGAAAACTAAGAGCTAAAATGCTTAAAGTACGAGCAACTAAAGTTAAATGATATGCATGAGCCATGCCACCTTGTTATAAATCTCAATTTCCCCAAGTCCCATTCTCAAATTAAAAAAGTGGGGGACCAAGGAAATAAAAAAGATAAAAAAAGAAAACGGGTAGCAAGAAAAAGAGACTCAAGGAATAGTAACTCTATGCTAAGTGCTCCTTCTAAAGACGCACATGTGGAACAATAAATGATAACTCCTAGCTCTTAAAATATTAGACGAAGACCTCTTTGATTATCCAACATGATATGAGGGTTAACTCATGAAAACACCTTTTCACTTGTACCACATTCATCACATCACCTACACCTAACTTAAAGTCCTAGTAAGTACATCTTATCTTAGAGTTTCCATATGTAATTAAAGTTAATAAAGTCTACACTATGGTCAAGTTAGGAAGGGATAAATTAAAAGAGTCATTGAACTATTAAAAGATGTCACATAATGGTTCAACACCCCTTGACCCATATTTGCAAGAAATTATCATCACTTTTGAGGAGACACATACATTGGGCATTGTGAAGTGCACTAGGAGATGTGATGCTATCATTGGCATGTTAACGATGTTGCTTACATGGATCTTTGAGGTTGTAATGCCTTGGAGGACTCACCCTCATGTTTATTGGAGCAACTTGGAGAGTGACTCACCTTGGAGTGCTCCCACATGCCGCAAATGTGGGTAATTTCATCTCTTTCAGGGGTTGATTTGGTTGTTGAGGTTGTTACCTTGGTTTGAAGAGGAAACCCAGGGCTCTTTTGACCACTTTCTACCTCTAATTGGACACCTTTGTATATGTGGCATAAGGAATTCATATTTTATTGAATTGTTGACCATATCTCCCTAGTTAGTTGAGAAGATAATGGTTCTTTATGAATTTCTAGACTAGATATAGGATTTTATTTCTATTCTATTGAGGAGGTTGTTGGTTTTCTTCTCTATATAAGAGAAACTTATCTCATTTTAAATTTTGCTACAAGCTAAAGGACAAGAAACTCCCAAAACGTTTTGTTTAAGTGCAAATTTGATGCTATGGATGGTTAGCTAGAGCACTTTCTTGGACGAGTTATTCATGTGGATACTTATTTGATGGATGAATGTTCAATGTATGGTCTTGTATGTCAATTTTTGGCTAATACCCTTCTCTAAAAATTTCGTGGTGTTTACTTCTAAAAAAGTCAAGTGTGGCTATATTTATCAAAATTTGGTTGTATTCCATCTTGATTGTTGCTTAGTAGATTCCCTCTCAAGTCTTGTGAAATTTTTTGTTCTAGGATTTTCCTTTGACATTCTTGAAATCACTTAAGCTGTGAAAACAATTTCATAGGGCTTGAGTGCTTCAACCCTATTTATCTTTTTATTCCACATTGAGCTTCTCAAGAAGAGCCTTCGTTGAACCCCCTATGCAAACTGGTAGGTAGCCACCAGTGACTTCTTCTAGTCAAACAAAAAATCATATTTTTGTCTTTTCCTTTTGTTTTAAGTAGATCTGGAAATTGTTACTTGCAAATAAAAATTCAGCCCCAGAAACCCTAGATTGGTTGATAGATTCCCTTTATTATGAGCTAAACATTATCTTTTGTGGAAATCTATCTGGCTATCTCAAAAGCATTTAATTAGGTTAACTATATCATCTTACATGGTTGTCTTGTTGATGTAATTCAAATTTGATAAGTGGCTATAAATTGTCAGATTTGCATATGTTTAAACCCTAGATTCATACAATTTCACATCTATTTTCACTACAGTTTTGCAAATATTACGACATATTTGTGGTTTGAATATTTACAATTTTCCAACATCTAGTGTCTCTTTTTTTTGTGATTATGGAATAGGTCCACAAGAGTTGGTTTCTCCTAAAACTTTATTTTTTTTGTTTGTAAAGTTAGGCACTTTGCATTACATCAAAATAAGATTACATAGACTGATATTATCTGCTACTAGACTGCCTGAAGGGGAATTATATGCAATGTTCCAAACTTAAACAAACAGTGATATGCAAAAGGAAAAACGATTTATACACAGGAAAAAAATTAAACAATCATCAAATGCTCAATACACTCCAGAACTAAGAACCAACTGAGTCATTTTATTAATGGAATAGAGCAAGTACAATAGCATGGAGAAATGCACCTGGGCTTGCCTCAAGGGAAAGCTTGACAAAACCCAAGTGATAAACAATAATCTCAAATCTGGAAAATAAATACTCCTCTAATGCTCTACGCTCTCCCATAGAAACTACACTGCTGGCTGAAAAGGAATTGCGAGAAACCTAGTCTCCAGTGCTCAGAAAATACTGAAACTTTATATCTAGGACCCTTATCAAAAACCCAGAAATGGTTTGGCTAGATTTTGACCTACCAAATTCGGCCTCCAATAGGCCCTACGCCCTCCAAACTGCTCAAGGAATACAGCATGCAAGGAACACCAACGAAATCCTCCTCAAAGCTCCAAAAGTGCAGCAGTCACCTCTCCAAATATTTCCCTTAACCTCCATGCTAAAATTCAGCCTCAAAGACTAATACTCTACCCTCCCATGTGAGCACCCAGTGTTGTCTCTACGCTGGCCCAGGAAGTGCGAAAGCCACCCTGCAAGGCAGCACACTCCTCCAGCTCGAAAACTCTCCCAAATACCAAAAATCCTCCTATGCCTCCTCTCCGGAAAATCTCTCACCCAAACTCCACTTCAAGACACCACAAGCAAACTCGGCCTCCTCTTCACTGAGTCCCCCAGTAATATGCACCACCTAGAGATGAATGCAATCGCTAGAAATCACAATGAGACCTTGCTCCTGAATAAATCAAGAAAAACCTTCCTAGGGTGGCACTCGAAGTCCCCCGAAGAAAGGGTGAGCTCTTCGCTTGAAGAACTCGTAGTGAACAGCGAGTGACTCGGCTAAGCAGCTCGAGCAACCAAAGAGAAATCGATATGCCAAAAAGATGAATGAGATGAGGAGAGTTGCCTTCCTCATATAGATTTTGTGAAGCACTTTTCCCTCCAATTCTGCCTCCATCCTGGGCCCTCACTTAACCATATCCATGCAAAACTTAACCGCAACCAAAATAATTTTCCCTAAGTCTAATCTCCTAATAAAATCGAATGGGACCCACTATAAAATTAATCTTGTTCCAAAATAATTTAGGAAGGGACATTACAGTCCTCCCCTCCCAAATGTTGCTTGTCCCCAAGAAACTTCAGTGTTGGAATCTCAATATGTGCTCATCCTCCCAAGTAGCATCCTCATCTAGCAAGCTCCTCCAATGCACCAAAAATTGTGTGCTCTAGCAGTGACTGAACAAGCGCCCTCTCTAAAGATAGATTCCCACTATCCCTGCAAACTTCACCAGGGTCCCAAATATGCCATTGGATCATCCCTGATTGTTGTACTATCCTATAGTGAAGGATTTCCTCAATACCAGGATCCCAAGCCAACCTGATCAACGTGAAGCTCCCCTTGCTCCACTCACTATCCTGTTAGGTAGGGGCGTTAGAACCCCTCTATTTACTGCCAATAAGTAGAACATCCTAACAATGTAAAACTCCGTCCAAATTCTCATGAAGCTTCCCTACTGAATAGTCCACCCTATGCACTCTGATTGTGGGCCCCTAAAGATACAACTCAATCCCCATGCAAATGAAGCCTCTCCTGCATGAGCTCCTCCTGAAATCCTCTTGCTGGCCATCCTGCCATGCTAATGAAGTCTCCCACGCCATTAGCAAATCACGGAAACCCAGTGGAAAATCTAGATGACCCTCTCCTGTAGAGACCAACTCACCCCTATGGGTAGCTGAACTGCTAAGTACTATGATGTTAGTGCCCCCTACCCAGCGTAGCAAGAAACTATCCTATTGACCCCATGACACTCTAGTCATCACTAATTGTCTAGCACGCTCGTACCATAACCTCGCTCGCATAACTCTCGGTCACAATCTATGCGATGATAGAGGTTATGCCCAACCTACCAAAGCACCTCAATAGTGCCAATGCCTATCGCCCCATGGATGGACCCAATCTTGAGCAACAATCTGCCTCGCCCTATGGTGAGGTCTTTAGTGACTCCCCATGTGTCTACCTGTGAATGAATTTGTTTGCCTGTTATTCTGACCAGGCTCACTAAGGAGTGGAGTATCCCATCAATCCACTAGATCCTTGGATCCCATAACCATGCTAGAGGTCCACAACCCCAAATCCTCTTTGCCTGCTGCTGTGTTATGCTACTAGCTGTTGGGACCCCTCTGTGTCCCGTCTCTGTCTCCTGTAGGTATCCAATAGGGAGACATCGAGCATCAAGAACCTGTGCTGTGAATATCCAGCTGCTCTGTGCCTGCCAAATCACATAGCGAGATCTGTTATCCCAACTCCTGATGATGTGCTCAAGTACTATTGGAAGCCTAGGCATCATCCTACCAACAAGGACTACCTTCCTCTACACCTCATGCTCATCTAATGCCTCGAGTTGTCCAACTAAAAAAGCACCATGTAACTCCCTCTTGGTCACCTCCCCAAGTGTGAGCCTAGGGGTGGAACATATGCTACCTTAACAATCAACCATGCCATCCCTAAGCTTGTATTCGTCAAATTGTGCACCTACCAAGTGTCTCAACTGGAGAGTCTCCTCCCAGCTCATGACATGAGGTGTCTCATCTAACTACCTAGGGTGAGCCTCCCAAGCCCTATTCCCTGAATGGAGAGTGTCAAGGGGAAATAAACAAATACTTTGCAACTGTAAACAACACTAGAGGAGGATGGGTATGATCAAGAGTCCATCGGAATGCTCAAGAATAATCCTATGGACGATCCCCTCTCTGTCTCAAATCTGTTGATAACCCCCTCGAAGCCGTGTCGCCACTAAACATGGTGTCCCTAGATGCTCAACAGTGTCCTCATCGATCCTAGGTGGGTTGCATCCAATGGTACGCGTAATGCCCCTATCCATAAGTCTCTTGGGAGGCAATGCTCCAAGTGCCCGCTGCGCCGCATCATCTACAACTGCATACCACCCAGTATGGTCGCACTCCTCGACATGCCACTGTACACCACAACTTGTCCCAGTACACCACTGGATACTCACAACTACGACTAGCTGCTATACCATCATGTATCGTCCTGTGTCCCACCTATGTCACTGCACATGTCACTCCATGCATGTACTCAATGCGATGTGAAGCACTTCCACTCCACAATGCAATCCAACATACTACGACACACCCCCATGCGTCTCCATGCCCATCAGCAAACCACTACTCCACGCTAGATGCTCCTACCCATCCCTAGATGTGATGGCCTAAAGTTGTGTCCATATGCGTCGGCCTGCACTCGACCTATATCATCACCTCCACCATTGCATCACTATGCTCTCCGATGAGGAGATCTCCCCTCCAAATCCTCCTTGAGGGACCCAAGAAGTGAATCTCCCTAGGTGCTAGTAACAATGCCACCATTGCTCTGCTCCTCCATGTCCTCCATGTCCCACATGAATGTGAAGAATCCCCAACTCCATACAAGGCACTGTCATGTGGCCTATCGATGCCACCTCCTCCGACAAACTCCCGCAAGAGTATGATGATCGTTGTGTGATCCCATGCATGACTGTCATACCAAGACAACCTAAGGAGTCTACTCACAAACTGGTTGGCCGCTGGTACTAGCCAAAACTCCCCTAGCGAATGTGTGTGCTCAACCACTAGGCCATCTACACCACCACGGTAGCAGTCAACCAGTATATCTGGGGAATGATAGGTAGTCCCACCTGGATCCCAATTGTAGTATGGGCTTCCAATATACCCAATGCATGAAATCTCTTGTTGAGCTTCATGTCGGTCCACTACCATCTCCATAGCCCACTGCACTGGGTACCAACTCAGAATTTCTCGCCATCCAACCCCAAGAGAAGGATTGAATATACGAACTCTCATACGTAGGACAAGCTCTCCATCCGGCGAATGATGCACCCTACACCGCTCATGTCGCCTCATCTCATCAACCTAGTCAACACATAAAATATGTCGAAGTGGCTTTGCCTCTCTCCATCCAAGGTGTAGAGGAAAACTACTAACACTACAAGCTGTGAAAATTCCTAGATCTAACAATCTCAGGAATCCCACTGCAACCAGCTGAATCTACTTCACCTAGATTGTAAATTACATTACAAACTTATTTCAAATTTCTTCTTGAAACATTGAAGTAAATTACTGAAGCAGCCTACACCAAATTAAATAAGATCCTAAAAAATAGAAACTGAACAAGGAAATACAAACACATAGTACACCGTTATTTTTGGACCAACGTCCCCTAAAAAACCCAATTCGGAAAAACCAGTGCAGCATCTTTGAGGGTTTTATTATTATGTAGAAGAAAATCTAAGTACAAATCTAGGATGCTCAACTAGAAATCCAATACAGAGAGAATACTGGACAAAATATTGGTGAAATGATCTCACCCTGTCACTAGGAGAATCAGTGATTGATCCTGCTGAACAAGAGGCTTTGCGTCACCCTCTGCGTGGCCTCTACACAAAACTGCGTCACTCCCGACAGTTTTTGCATCACCCCTACTCGGTATTATGTTGCTCCTCTTCTAGATCCTCTGCTGGCTGAGAAAATCAATCTTCTGCCTCCCGGACTCACACCCCGGTTACTGGAAACTGAAACTCCTCTTCCCTTGGCAAGAAACTCGACTTCCCCTCAAGGACTATGTTGCCTTTGTGACAACA
The DNA here is from genome assembly GCA_000404065.3 of Pinus taeda. Classification (NCBI taxonomy): domain Eukaryota; kingdom Viridiplantae; phylum Streptophyta; class Pinopsida; order Pinales; family Pinaceae; genus Pinus; species Pinus taeda. Next base: position 29,395 of record APFE030482555.1, read on the forward strand.
TTGTGTGGGCCAGTGTCAGTCGTTCTCTAGACGTCTTTCTGTCCTCCCTCTCCCTCGTACTCTTCGGAAATTTCTTCTTCCGGATTCTCACTACCTGTCTGTTGTAAGAAATCTCCTCAATCATTTTTTCCTCCAGAGAACTGCTCACTTCAAAAAATCGATTTTCTTGATCTCTCACTGTGTTTTCCAAGTGACCCTCAAGCCCCTTCTTATATCTCTTTGTTGGCCAACCAACGGCCTAGATTAATTCCTAATCAAAGGGTCTTATCACTTTGACTTGATCTCCGTCTTTTTCTAGAAGATTCACCCACAAATAGATTAATACTCATTAATATTTTAATTTTCCTAAGTTTAGACTTAGGAACCCCATTAAAAATATTAATTATTTTAATAAAATCGTTTCTAGGTGGAATTTCCCAAAACGGTTTCTGGGTTCTTTGGAATGCGTGTGCTTAAGCCTTCCTGCAAAATTTGAGGCCTAGAGCACATCCGATGCTACCCCAAATAATCACTCCCTCTTAGTGAGGAATGTGCTCTAGCAATATACTAATGTTGCACACTGCTCTGACTCTGAAGCATCGTCCTCTGCACTGCTAATGTTTGACATGCTGTCCACCAACTACTCCGTTGTTGCTACAACTGTACTATTGCCTGTGACACTGCCACTTCCACTGCTACATTTGTACTACAACTCCCTCTCAAATGTTGCATCTGCTATCCTGCTAGCACTACCACTGCTAACATTGCATCCATACTGCAACTCAGTTGCTGAGAGAAGCAACTGAAAAACATCCAAAATTACTAAACTAACTGTGTTTAGTATGATACGACATGAATGCTAGAATTGATTGCTGCTAGTCTCTGCGCTGCTCAGAGTCTGGTGATCCTAGCCACTATAACTGTCTCCTCGACACTCCTCGGCTCCAACCAACACTAGTCCATCCTGCTACTGCAAAACTGGGTTGTTATAGCAAGGTATTGGTCCAAGAGGTGGAATCCTCAAGGATCGTGCCCATCTGCAACTCTATCAAACTACAGTTCTAGATCAACCCACCACCCCACCACCCCCCTGGAGCTATCTTGGTTGTCATGGCGAACTTCTCTTCCTATTCAATCTTTGCAACTGTAACCTTAGGATCGTACTTCTCATCCTTTTCCTTTTTCTTCAAAGGACATTGGGATACATAGTGGCCCGTCTCGCCACATCTGAAACACTTCACCTTGGAGATGTCCTTCTTTCGTCTTCGTTGCCCCTGCTGCCCCTTCGATGCAAGGGCTGCATTATCCTCCTCCTCTACTTTGGGCTTTGACCCACTACTTCTGCTGCTTCTGTCAAGTTTGACCTTGCCCAGGTCTCTCCTCAGCTCCTCTTGTTTTAGAGTTGCCCACATCTCATCCCAATTAGGTAATGCTACTCTGCCCAGGATACTCTGAACAAATACTTGCCACTCATCCGAGACAGAATTTAGGGCCAGTCTCATTAACTCTAAATCCTGAGGTGTGTGCCCCACAGCCAACAACTCATCACTAGTCTCCTTCAGTTTCGTGAGGAATGGATCCACACGTTCTCCCTTCTGCATCTAAGAAGATCTCAGCTTTTGCTCCAAGTACATCTTTCGTTGCTTAGAAGATCCCTGATACAACATGGCCAAAGCATCCCACATCTCCTTAGTAGTTGCTTTTCTAGCAACGTGGCACACCATGTGATCCTTGACTCCATCCAGGATCATCCTCTTAGCCTTTGCCATCTCAGCCTTGTACTTCTTTAGCGGATCTGCATCCGCAGGTTCAGCTACCACACTATTGACATATGTGTTAAGGGTATGCTCATCTAGAAGGAAAGATATTCTAGCCTTCCAGATGACGTAGTTGGAAGCTCTGTCCAACTTGTCCTGATCCCTCAAGCCACTGGTTGCCATATCCTCCACAAAATGTTGAACAAATCCCTCTTTCTCCCTACTGCGTAGCTTCTAGGATGGCTTATGCACTCCCTGATGGAGTCGGTAAGTCTTCTTCTCCTCTGTTGTCCAACAAATGAGAAATGTTGATTTCCTCAGCAAGAAATCACTGGGGAAGTATTCCCTCACTATGTGATATGCTTCCTTCTTTCAATGACTTTTCTGTCTAGCACTGAGCTTGTAGAAAATCACGTCCCTCTAGCTTTGCACTGAGGCTCTGCATGGCTCCCTCTGTGTTAAAATTGGAAACTAGGGCCAAACTCCATGTGGGTCACCTTATTCATGGATGATAATATTTTTCCTAGATTCCTCTCATCGAGAGGTGTAGGATTGATCTAAAGATCATCAGATTCCGATAAGTATTTATGGAGATATGAATTTATTTTGATTATTGACAAATTATCAAAGTCGGCCAGCAACTTATGTAGGCTCAGATGCCGAACGGACACATCTATTCACCTTCAACGTTTGGATATAAATATAGGATGACTCCTCCTCATTTGGTCACTCACTACTCATCATATCTCTCTCTCTCTCCTGCGTAGAAAAAGAGTCTTCTCTCTCCTACGCAGAAAGGCTCTCTCTCTCACCCGAGCCGAAACAGGGCATTCGAAGTCTTGGACTAGTGCACGACGAAGTCTTGGACTGATGCGCGGCGAAGTCTTGGACTGGTGCACGACAAAGTCTTGGACTGATGCGCGGCGAAGTCTTGGACTGGTGCACGGTGAAGTCTTGGACTGATGCACGACGAAGTCTTGGACTGACGCGCAGTGAAGTCTTGGACTGGTGCATGGTGAATGACTCACCGGTGGAGACTTGACGAGTTCGATCTAGGATTTGCTACCCTATTTTAGGGTTGATCTAGGGTTTGTCGCTGCTGATATAAATCAGATCTTTGTACTATTTCTCTCTGCTGAATTATTGAAGATAAAAGAGGATTTGATCAAAGGGATTCCCCATATTGGGGTCTGTCCCTGGCTAGTCACCACATCTTGTGTCTCTTGTCTTGGCTTGTTTTTTGTTGATCGTTTAAATGTTCTATCTGCACTTTACTTAATGTACATGTGATTCCTAATCTGTGGATAATAAAAAGAAAGATAAGTAAACTGCTCTAAGCATAGAACATACCATAACTTAACACGATATCAGAGTTGAGGTGAAGACAAAGCCCAAGCAAGAGCAAGAGAAATCACCGAAGAGAAGGTTGGCAAGGTTATCTGAAAGAAATCATGGGGTCCTCAACACACTTCCCTGCTGAAGACAAACTCCGTGAGAAGTCTAACTATCACGGATGGAAGATGTCTCTCGATCTAACATTAGAAGAACAGGAAGTGTTGGACCATGTGAGAGGCAGAATTGTTGAGCCTCCATCAAATGCATCCGTTGTTGCTAGGAACAAATGGACCAAGGGAGAAGTCAAGGAAAAGAAGATCATCCGGGACTCTATCGACAAATGCTTGGTGGCCTATGTTTCTGAGCTAAACACCTCCAAGGAAATCTACGATAGACTAGTGAGTTTATTTAAAATTAATGATGCAAATCAAGTCTTGTTTCTTAGAATTAAGCTTAAGGAAATTACGAAGGGCAAAGATGAGAGTATGCAAGCATACTTCTTAAGAATCACCGAGATCAAGAATGATCTCCTATCTATTGGGGAAGTAATTCCTGACAGGGAAATGACACTCACCACTCTTGGAGGACTACCATCTGAATGGTATATATTCAGGACTACTCTTCTCAACAATAACGTAATTCCTGGATTTGAGGAATTAATGGCCAGATGCATTCAAGAAGAAACAATTATGGGGCTAAATTCAAAGGAAAGGTTGGACCAAAGGGTGGAAGAAAAGGACGATGTTACAATTGCAATAAAACGGGTCACTATGCAAGGGAGTGCCCTGATAAAAGGGACTCACACCAGGACGATGATCAAAATCCCTCTCTAAGCATCCAAAGGAATGGCAAGTCAAATGGCAGAGGTAAAAGAAGTGTTGGAAATCAAGGAAGAGGACAACCATTCAAGAAGGCAAGAAATTCAAAGTATGAATCTAACATTGTTGACAATAAGCAAGATGAATATTATCTACCAGCTGCTCTATTTACTACTGCTCCCCCGAACTCGCTGGGAAATTGGCATATTGATAGTGGTGCCTCAAGCCACTTCACTGGTTATAAGAAGCTCTCTATAATCTGGTAGAGAAAGAAACCAACTAGGAAATTGTTCTTGGAGACAATTCAAAATATCCCGTGAAAGGCGTAGGAAATATCACTCTTCAACTAAATCAGGGTAATACCATCCACTTACAAGATGTATTATATGTACCTAATCTCAAAAAGAACCTGGTTCCATTTCGGCAATGGAAGACAAAGGCTACAAGGTGGCTTTCAGCGATGGCAAGGTACGTCTATGGAAAAAGAACTTTAAAAATGCTTTTACTCTTGGGTTTCGAGTTGATTCATTATATGAGGTCGGAGGAAGTCCGTTGGGTGTCATGACTTGTGACACATCTCTTCAGTCCGAATTATGGCATCGGAGGTTTGCTCACCTTCATTATAAAGCTCTACCTGATGTAAGAAAAATGGTAACTGGGATGCCCGAGTTCAGATTAGAGCAAGAAGGTGTATGTCCAGGGTGTGCCAAAGGGAAGCTCAAAAGGGGACCATTCCCCTCAAGCCAAAGCAAGACCTCCGATATATTGCAATTAGTTCACTCATACATATCCGGTATGATGTTTGTGAATCTTTGGGAGGATATTTATATTACCTCACTTTTACAGATGATTATTCTCGCAAGACTTGGATATATTTCTTGAAAAAAAAGGATGAAGTGTTCTCCTGGTTTCGACACTTCAAAGCCTTGATCGAGAATCAAACCGAAAAGAAGATCAAAATACTAAGGGCTATAGAATCTATGTAGCTATTCAAAGGGAAGTCGAGATTAGTCGTGATGTCACCTTTGACGAAGATATGGCCCTTAGCAAGGTGGACAATCTTCCTACTTTGAGGAACACTCAAGAAGCTGACACCAGGGAACCAAAAGAAACAGAAGAGGAGACAATGCCCGATGTGGAAGAACCCTAGATCTTATTGATCCTCATCCGCCTGAGCCCTCCTCTTCAAGGAAGAGGCCTTCATGGCTTAGGGGGACACTTGATGATGCTGAAAGGCACACAACACCCCAAGGAACCTTCTGTGAAAGTAAGAAACCAAACAGGTATCAGGGATACTTGTCCATCATGAGCACGATCATCCAAAATGAGCCTTCATCATTCACAGATGCCGTCAAGCATCAAGTATGGAAGGATGCTATGACCGAAGAATATGAGTCTATTATGAACAATGATGTCTAGGATGTAGTCCGCAAACCCCAGGACAAGGCAGTTGTCACTTCAAAATGGCTTTACAAGATAAAGCATGCAGTTGATGGAAGTGCGGAAAAGTATAAGGCTCGTTTTCTTGCTCGTGGCTTTTCCGAGAATGAAGGTATAGACTATGATGAGATATTTGCACCTGTTGCTCGATATACCACCATCTGCTCGATCATAACCCTTGCTGCTTCGCAAGGATGGAACCTACATCAGATGGATGTCAAGACTGCGTTCTTACATGGTTCGATCAAAGAAGAGGTCTATGTGGAGCAACCCAAAAGATTTGAGATTCATGATCAAGAATCTCATGTGTGCAAGTTGAAGAAGGCCCTCTATGGGCTAAAGAAAGCACCCCAAGCATGGTATGAGAGGATCGATAGCTACCTGATGAAGCTGGGATTCACTAGGAGTGAAGCCGACCCCAACCTTTACTTTAAGGTTATAGATGAAAAGCCTCTCATACTGGTGCTATATGTTGACGACCTCTTTCTAACAAGTGCAGACTCTCTCATTCACGAATGTAAGAGGGAGCTAGCTTCTGAGTTCGAAATGAAATACCTAGGACTTATGCACTATTTCCTAGGACTGGAAGTCTGGCAGAAACCAGGGGAGATTTTCCTATCTCAAGGAAAATATGTGGTGAAGATATTGGAGAGATTTGGCATGGTGGACTACAAGCCCCGATGGAGCTTGACTTCAAGAAGTTAAGTGGTAGTGCTGCTAGACCTATTTTATAAAATACCACCGAGTATCGTCAACTTGTCAAAGCATTGGTGTTCCTAGTGAACTCCCGTCCAGATATATGCTTTGCAGTCAACACGTTGAGTCAAAACATGGTTGAACCTCACCACATACATTGGATTGGTGCTAAGAATCTGCTAAGATATCTTCATGGCACAACTACTTATGGGTTAAGATACACTGCCGGAAATGTGAGACTACTTGGATATACTGATGTTGATTGGGCAAGCAATGTGGTGGACCGTAAGAGCACTTCCGAGTGCTGTTTCTCCTTGGGATCTGCTTCAATATCCTGGATGAGCAGGAAGTAGAAGTCGGTGGCTTTGAGCACCGCCGAGGCAGAGTACGTTGCTGCTAGCATTGCCTCCTGTGAGGCAGTCTAGTTACGAAAGCTCTTCAGTGAGTTGTTTGGATTTACATTGGATACCACCGTGATCCTATGTGACAACCAGAGCGGAATTCGTTTATCAGAGAATCTCGTATTCCATGATCGCTCCAAGCATATCGATATCAGGTACCATTATATTCGTGACATGGTGCAGCAAGGAGCTATAAGGCTCCAACATATCGATACAGATGAACAGGTCGCCGACATTTTGACAAAGCCCCTAGGAAAGGTCAAATTTCTGACTTTCTGAGAACGACTTGGAGTCATTCAGAGACCCTCTTTTGAGGGTCAAGTATGATGTACTGAGCTCTAGGAGCTCCAGGGGGGCGCGGGGTACTTCTTGGAGCAACATATGACCACAAGGTAACTCACCATCCCCTGTTGGTGCACTTTGTACAAGGTAAAAGGTTCAACCTTCCCTTGACACCCCGTGGCGATTATGGAATAGGATGATTAGTTCTCCTGTGGGCCAGGATGATTTGTTCTCCATGGCAATTGTGGAACAGGATGATTCGTTCTCCTGTAGGCCAGGATGATTAGTTCTCTGTGGCATCCACTGGACAGGATGATTCGTTCTCCTGTGAACAGGATGATTAGTTCTCTTATCGAGGCATCCTAACCATGCAGTTTGGGACTTATGGGAAGTACCTCTCATCTGATCAATGAGCAAGGAAATGAGGATAGGGACCATAGTAGTTCTATCAATGGGAGCATCGTTGTATCTACCATACTCCCTATGCTAGGATGACCTCCATTGGTCTGGGATCAATGATATTAGTCTGGGACCAGTGAGAGTGGTACACCCTCTGAAACTGACTTCGGGTCAGTAAAGGACTGGTCTTGGACTGGTGAAAGTGGTACACACTCTAGACTGACTTCAGGTCAATGGAGGATGGTCTGAGACATCCTCGATCACTTCTTCTTCTTCATAGTTCGAGCAGAGCAGAACAAAACAAAGCAGAGCAGGGATCAAGTTGTACAAGGAAATGCATTTGATGGATTAATAGTAGTGACGGTTAGACGAATTGCAGATGGAGTTCTCTCACCTGAGCCGAAATAGGTCATTCAAAGTCTTGGACTGGTGCACGACGAAGTCTTAGACTGATGTGTGGTGAAGTCTTGGACTGGTGCACGACGAAGTCTTGGAATGGTGCACGACGAAGTCTTGGACTAGTGCGCGGTGAAGTCTTGGACTGGTGCGCGACGAAGTCTTGGACTGATGCGCGACGAAGTCTTGGACTAGTGCACGACGAAGTCTTGGACTGGTGCACGGTGAACGACTCAACGGTGGAGACTTGACGAGTTCGATCTAGGGTTTGCTGCCCTAGTTTAGGGCTGATCTAGGGTTTGCTGCTACTGATATAAATCAGATCTTTGTATTATTTCTCTCTGGTGAGTTATTGAAGATAAAAGAAGATTTGAGCAAAGGGTTTCCCCATATTGGGGTTTGTCCCTGGCTAGCCGCCACATCTTGTGTCTCTTGTCTTGGCTTGTTTTCTGTTGATCATTTAAATGTTCTATCTGCACTTTACTTAATGTAAATGTGCGCGACGAAGTCTTGGACTAGTGCACGGCGAAATCTTGGACTGGTGCACATTGAACGACTCATTGGTGAAGACTTGACGAGTTCGATCTAGGGTTTGCTTCCCTAGTTTAGCGTTGATCTAGGGTTTGCTGCTACTGATATAAATCAGATCTTTGTACTATTTCTCTCTGCTGAATTCTTGAAGATAAAAGAAGATTTGATCAAAGGTGTTACACTGAATTTTGTCACCTTGACTATCTGCAGTTTATATGGCCTCATCAATAGCCATATTGTCCTCTTTGTCAAGCCCCATGCCTCTGATCTTCATGTCAAAACTTCAAAAAGAGAGAAAGTCACTTAAAAACATGTTTATCTCTGGGTACGTAGTTTCTCTCTACCTTTCCTGCGTGTACGCACTCCAAATACACTATACTTGCGTACTTGTACGCTCTGTAAGCTAAAGGTTGGGTGCGTACCCCTGTAAAGGTCAAAAGGCGCGAGTTTCATCTTTAAAAAGTACTTGTGGTCACTTCTAGAGCCTTCTAGAAGAGTGTTTGACGTGTATTGAGCGCCTCCAGATGGTTCATGCACCCTATGATAGAGGAGCTTATCCCATCAAGAGAGGAGCTTATCCCATCAAGAGAGGAGCTACCCCATCCAAAAGAGGGAGTATCCCATTGATGTTGGAACTGAATAACCTCCTCTAGAATACTATAAATACAGGCATTGGGCCAAAGGAGGAGAGGTTGAAAGCTGAACATTCTAAAGGGTAAATGCTGCTGGAATTAGGACTTCCATTGTTGACTTGTGAGGAGAGATCACTATCCTTCCTTGTTGCCATATTGGGAGTGGGTGAGCTTGTCAAAGTAGAGGAAATCTCTTGTTGGACCCTGGGAGGAGCTTGCACAACACCAAGGCTCAGGTTGTAATGGTTCCTTTTTTGTTTCCTTAATACAAATAAGTCCATTCTTCTCAATGATTTGTTGTTAATGAATTATTTCATGTACTCCTTGGTCTATGTGATGAATATGCTTTGTTTTATGATGAATATTCAGGTGTTATGTAATCGTTTGCTTTGTTAGTGTATGCAGGTCTGAAAGTGAAGGAGGAGCTCATCTGGATCAGCAAGGCTGGACTGCTACAACAAGCGTTGGACCTAAGGTAAGATCGAAAACATTTGAATTCTCATAGAATAACGTGTGTTTAGAGAAGGATTTCTCTTGTTTGGTTTGTTTGTCACTAGAGAGTCTTAGACTCCTAGGGAGGTTAGGTTTGTCCACAAAAATAACTCTTTCCGCATGACAATAAGAAAGATCAGGCATTCTCCAAGTTTTGTTAATTTAAAGCATTTGTCAAGAAAGATACTAGAAAGAAAGTTAAAGCTCTCAAAAGAGATAATGGTGGAGAGTATGCGTCAAATGAATTCAAGAAGTTATGTGAAACAGAAGGCATTGGATGGGAGTTGATAGCACCTCATAACTCACAATAGAATGGTGTGGATGAGAATAAGAACATGAGTATTGTGGGAGTGGCATGGGAGATGTTGCATGATCAGGGCATACCATTACACTTGTGGGATGAAGCATGAAACACAATTATTTATTTGTAGAACAAGAGCCGTCATCGAATTCTCAGGATGAGTACACCAAAAGAGGAATTTTCACGGAAGAAACCAGATGCGGCCCACTTCAAGATCTTTGGTTTATCAATTTACTGCTATTTTACCAAAGATGCACAGAAAAAGCTAGATACAACCGCTGAGTTGGGCATATGTGTGGGGTACACTAATACACCTCACAATTATTGAGTATACCTACCAACCAATAGGATGATGATGGTTTGCAGAGATGTGAAGTTCGATGAAGAGAAGGACATGAGAAGTTCCCTTGAGAGGGAGCTTCAACTACATGCAGTTGAGGGGATTTTAGCTCCAAAGGAGGAACCTCAAGAGGATGTGGAGCAACCACATGTAGAGGAGCAGGAAGTGGACACCCACTCATGCAAAGAATTATAGAGATAGTAGAAAGCGCACCAGAGAGGCTGACATGTTATTTCATGATGCTAGAGAGAATGTGGGAGTACCCACATAATAGTGTAGGTAGAGGAGGTCACCAGAGAGGTACACTTGCTACATGGATTTGATGAGTGAGAGAGTATATATTGAGCCATCCTCATTCGAGGAAGTAGTGCAACAACCAGTGTGGGATGATGCCATGGTTGAGGAGTATGAATCCATTATCATAAAGAGTGTTTGGAAGGATATCATCCCAAGACCAATAGACAAGTCAATGGTGAGTTCAACATGGTTTTATAAGGTAAATAAAGCAACAGATGGGAGTTTGGAGAAACAAAAGGCCAAATTTATGGTCAGAGGGTTATCATAGGTGGAGGGAATTGGTTACAATGAGACTTTTTCTCTTGTAGTAAGATACTCATCAGTTAGATCTATTCTAGCAATGTCAGTGCAGATGGGATGGAAGATACATCAAATGGATGTAAAGAGACGATTCCTCAATGACCTGATTGAGGAAGAGGTGTATATTGAACAGCCTGAAGAATTTGAGACCTTGAACAGAGAGTCATAAGTGTGCAGACTCAAGTGATTACTATACGGACTGAAACAAACACCCCATGCTTGGTACACCAGGATTGACAACTATTTCACCAAGTTGAGCATAACCAAAAGTGAAGCAAATGCAAACCTTTACCATATTATGGCTGAAGCTAAATTGTTTATTATTATTTTATATGTTGACAATTTTATTCTGACTGGTGATGAACAGTTGATAAAATCTTGCAAAGAGTAGATTGCAAGAGAGTTTGAAATGAATGACTCATGGCTCATGCATTACTTTCTTGGTATGGAAGTATGGAAAGGAGACGGGGAACCATTTTTCTCTCAACGAAAGTATGCCAACGTGATACTGAATAAGTTGCACATGGAGAGAAGTAAACCCATGGAGACTCCTTTAGTTGGTAGCTAGAGGAAGGAGGATTCTACTTTAGGTGAAGTAGTGGAGGCTACTATTTATAGACAGCTTGTGGGTTAACTTATGTATTTGTTGAACACGTGTCAACCAGACATGAGTTATGTAGTTAAATAGCTTAGTCAAGCTATGGTTAAGCCAACCAAACTGTATTTGAAGGCAACCAAACATGTGTTGAGATACCTCAGAGGCACCACTTAGTTTTGTCTTTGGTACATATAGATAGAGGGAGTGAAGCTTCAATTCTTCACAAATGTAGATTGGGTGGGGAGTCCATCCGACAAGTAGAGAACATCAGGTGGAATCTTTAGTATTGGGTCAGCAACAGATTCTTGGTAAAACAGGAAGCAAAGATCAGTTGCACCTAGTTCAACAAAAGCAGCGTACATGGTTGTTAGTTAAGCAACTTGTGGGGCTATCTGGATGAGGAAGATTCTTGTTGTCTTGTTTGGTCAACATATGGACATACCAGTGATTTAATATGACAGTCAGAGTTGTATCAAACTCTCTGAGAATCCAATTATTCATTATTTGTCCAAGCATATTGACATCCGGTATCACCATCTTCGAGATTGTGTGTAGAGGAGAATCATGTTGCTAGAGTACATTCATACAGAGGAGCAAGATGATGATATTTTGACAAAGGCATTGTCAAGATGAAAATTCGAGTATCACAGAGGAAATATTGAGGTAAAATATAATCCCTTTCTTATTGAGAGGGAGTGTTAAAAATAGCGACAGGAAATTCCTAATTTAATTTGTCCTTGAATTAAATTAGGAATTAAATTGTAATTCTATTCTCATAACAACTTGTAGCAGATTACAAATTTAAGTTGACTTAGTTAGCTCAGTAAATTCGAGTTGGTGTTCTATCTAGAGTCATGTAGAGTGATCCCTAAATTGTAGGGGCCCATGTTGATTTCTTATTGAGTTGTAGTTATTTAATTCGGTTTAACTTAGTTAAATTTAGTTAAACTAGTTCTAACTATTGGAGGAACTAGTGAGTGGTAAAGTGAATTAAATTGGATTTAATTCACATGTAGTGATCAATTAAAGAACTGATAAATCACTCAAAATAACTCATGCATGTCAGTTCAGAGGAAGATCCAATTGATATTAGAGTTCAAGGACAGTGTACTATCAGTTGTATAATTTTCTGAGTCGTATAAATGGTGCATGCAATCAGTAGAAGGCCTATGATGGATTGTGCAATTGTGGTGAGGAATTTTCCCAATTAAATATGGGTTAATTCCCTTAGGGATTGCGCAAGGAAGTAGGGGCTTGGCAGGAAACAGATTTGGCTAAGCGTTTCTTTGAGATGGCTTATGAAGCAATGAGATAGATTGTAGTTGTGCAGAGATTGTGCGAGTTGGACAAGCATTGTATTTTCTTCTCATATCTTCTAGTTAATGCAATATAGATAGTCCGGGTTTTGAGCAATTGCTTTCCCCAGAAAATATTTTTTTATGTGCGATTGAAATTCTTCCTTTTCTGCTTCGTGATTTCATTGATCAATTTTGTTTCTGCTGATGAGTAGAGTAGATTCATGCTCTTTTTAGCATATCACATAAGTAGTTAAATCTACAATAAAATTCTACATTTCTTAGTCGGACCAATATACCTCATTTTCTAAAGAAACCCTTATGGCCAATTTTTAGAGTCTATATATAGAATATTATTCCAAATTTTATCTCCATATTATTCCACCAAGGAATACTTTGTTTCTAGACCCAACCCTATTTCATATATATAACTTTGTTGAGGGATTCATACCAATTTTGCAGGCAATTCTTAGGGTTTTAGGAAAAGATGGTACTTTCATTCTTTACCGAGCAACCATAGCAATGTTTCATCTAGTCATGCAACCTGTTGTAATTCTCAATATACCAGCATTTTGGGAGGTTTCAGTCAATTTTCAATTATTAAATTTCAATCTCACAAGGTGTTTTAGATTCCCCTCTTTGTTAATCTATCTGTTTGTATATGTCCATGTGGAGAAATTCATGCACTTGGGATTAAACATAATAGACCCCCACAAGAATAAACAGGTAGTGGTAAATTGGATTGAGATTGTAAGAAGTCATCCCAATTATGAAGGGTTTTCATATTTTATTGCCTCTTTCATGTAAGTGGTCTACACCATCATTAACAACTTTGTTCCACCCAGTATTTTTCCCATAGCTCATTCATTCTTATAGTTGCATAGAGATGTGAAAGTGAGAGATTGGTTTACATTTCAAGTTTACATAGAAATTAGGTTGTATGGAGCAAACATTTCTCCTTATAAACTTCCATCTTTTGTACATATGAGGTTGTTTGCATTAAAATTTATTATACAAATTTTAAATGTGGACCAAGTGCATTTTGTGCCAACGAAGAAAGGACACTTGCTCAATTTTCCTAGGACTATTGGTCCTTTCATTTTCAATAATAGGCAGGCTACATAAGAGGTAGAGGAAATGCTATAGGAGATGCATTTTCAGCAAGGGGAGAAGTGGTCCTATGATCCTTATCATATTATTTCAAAGAGAAGGGTGGACAATTCTTATGCAGCATATGTTCATGAACCAAGGCCTAACATTGAAAGGCTTGCAAGTGGTGGCATGTTTCAGTCACAAAAATAAAAGGAGGTTGAGACTCCTCACCCTACTCAAAATGGATTACAAAGAGGAGTTGAAGATGTTATTGATTTGTATGTTGGAATTTCCTAGAGTTCAAATAAGCCAAGGATGCAAAGAGAGGAAATAGAACTTGACCCTTTGTTGGAAAGGCCTTCTATAGAAGCTAGTTTCCAATTGTAGCTGGGAGAGGTAATATGTGTACCTTCCTCTCCCATTCCTGAAGAATGTGAGTAGACTTCCATTACTATTTTTAAGGAGTCTTATGAGAAGTTTGAAGAAAGAAACAAGAAAATCAGAGAAAATGTCATTACTCAATTGGAAATTCAGTCGGTTCGAGAATATCAAACTGAGTTGTTGTCAGCTATGAACCTGGAGAGGAATCAATTGAAACTTTCTTTTTGTCCTTCTACATTAGAATTTTCTCCTATACCTAGAGCTAAGAATGTAAATTTTACTTTTAGTGCAAAATACATTTCATTACCTGATAAAATAAATCTACATAGGTAGACTTGAGAGCTCATTTACAGTGATTTAAGTAAAAATTCACTAGCAGAAAATAAGGCAAATGCTTTATTGGGGAAATTCATTAATCAATTGAATTTAGAGAAGGCTAACTCATGAGCTCTGAACACCCATAATGAAGAAATGAAGAAGTTAATCATAAAGCTCAAAGTAAATACTAAATACAAGACAGTTGTGAAGAAGCTTTTACAGGGAGAAAAATCTAAAATTCAAGTATTGAGAAGAAAGTTGAAGTTTCCTAAAACTAAACATGTCATGGTCCCAGAGGTAGAACAAATAGAGAAAGAGAAAGAACCTATAATCCATGAGTTGCGAGAAAGAAATAAGGAGATGATAACTCTGAAAGAGCTTAATGTAGGGCTATAATAAAAGATAGATGCACACGTTTTCATAATTGTAGTGCAACTAGACTCTGAAGACCCTACTAAAAATCCCACCAAAGTCATGATTGAGATGGAGATTTCAGAATATGAAATAAGAAAAAAAAATGGATGATACAAAGGAACAATTAAATTTGAAGGACATGCAGTTGAACATGGCTAAATAAAGTGCATCACAACATCATAAAATCTATCAAACAACTTGTGATGAAATCAAGAAGTGAAAGGATAAATTAAAAGGTAACTTGTCTCCCATATAGGCAACAGAAATCATTTGGAATGGTATCATCCAACATGTGAAGGTATTCTGGAATCACATGTTAGTCATGGCAAGGCAGAAAATAATTGTAAGAGATTTGGAAATGTTTATTGCTTCTAATAAAGATAAATCACAACAAAGTGCACAATTAGTTAAAAAATGATTGATTTTCTAAATGCTAATTCTTCTCAGGAGTTGAGGACAATGGAGATTGAAGACAAAACATCCATTTTTCTGGAAATAAATAAAATGGTGCAAAAGAATATTGACAGAAAGAATGCAAAAACCAAACTAGGGGAAGTCAAATAACATGTATTAGCCTTTAATTCAAATTTTGATAAAACAATTAGAGTAGGATTACCCTCATGTTGGGATCAACAGGGTAATATTATTCCATGGGAGACATATGAAACCTTACTAGTTGAAGAAAAAATTAAAATCAATGCTTCGCATGAAAATACAACAATTCTAAAAGAGTCATCCATTATGAATCACTTGCAGAGGGACTTACAATTATTATGTTTGGTTAGGAATCTATTCACGGAAAAGAAAACTTACATCAGTATAACGAATTTTAGGATGGTCTATGACAGATTGGTCAAGTCCCCAAATTATGACTTGATATTGTGGCATAAATGTCGAGAATTGTTGTCACCAACCAAAGTAGTGAAACCTGGATCTTCTTCAATTATTATGTTTGGTTAGGAATCTATTCATGGAAAAGAAAACTTACATCAGTATAATGAATTTTAGGATGGTCTATGACAGATTGGTCAAGTCCCCAAATTATGACTTGATAGTGTGGCATAAATGTTGAGAATTGTTGTCACCAACCAAAGTAGTGGAACCTGGATCTTCTTCAAGTGATCATGCACAAGAATCCTAACTGACTGAATGAGAATCAACCACATATTTTATTTTGGAAAAAGATATTTTGGGAAGGGTATTTTATTTTGTAAATTCAAGCCAAAGTGATGTATTTTTTAAGTTTAGTTTCTGAGTCCTCATAAGGGCTGAGTAAAAATTATAGTTTGGAAAGGTAGTTCAAGTTAATTGTCTTCATTGTAATGTTTCTACAAAAGGACATGGGGTAACCATTTTTGGGGTTCTTAATTTTTGACCTCAAAGAAAAATTCCTATGTAATGGAGTCAGGAGAAATAATAAAGTTCTTTTTTTATGATTCCAATTGTCTTATGAATCTAATATGTGTTCCTTCGTTACCTTAGGTCATTAGTTTTTTTCTTCTCTTGGAAATGTGTAAAGAAATTACTAGATATTTTCAGTAATACAGGTTTACTTTGCTTGGAAAGAGCTCACAGTAACTGTAAATTTCCATTAAATAACCTTAAACTGCACTCCATATTTTCATGCTTTAATTTTCATAGTATTCCATGTGTTATGCTAATATTTATAATAAATGATTCTCCAACTACATCCTCCTATTTTGAATCTTCCACTATTTCATTCTATCACGTCCCTACAACTTCAAAATCATTTTTAGAGACAGTGTGGCCATCTGGAAGGATATATTTTATCCAATGTTTCTTATTTTTATTACTTGTATAACATATCTCTGGGTAATCATGTATCGAACATAAAACAACAGTTTATCTTTGTATGCAGATGTCTTAGGAACTAACCTCTTCTCAGCTAGAGGTTGTCCCTAAGGTTACAACAATGTATATGTTGTACATGTTTTACTCGTGGTGTTGCATACATGTGGTATGGTGTGTGTGTTGTATATGCTGTGTTGTGCACATATGGTGTTGTGTGCATGTTGGATATATGATTTTGTGTACATATGGTTCTATGCACATGTTGTATATGTGGTGTTATGTCTATGCCGTGTTGTGTGCATGATTGTACATGTGGTGTTGCGTGCATGTGGTGTTGTGTACCTATTGTACATATGGTGTCATGTGCAAGTGGTGTTGTGTACATGTTGTGAATGTGATGTTATGTACATGTTGTGTTGTGTACATTGGGTGTTGTATACACATTGTGTAGATGGGATTGTGTACATGCCATACATGTTGTGTTGTGCATATTTTGTATGGTGTTATGGGTATTGTGTATCCATTGTACCACAACACGTGTATTCATGGTATTGTATGGTGTGTATGTATATTTTTTTGTAGGTGTATGTATCCATTGTACATAGGGTGTAGGTGTATGTGTTGTGTTGCACACTGAGTGTAGGTGTATGTGTTGTGTTGCACACTGAGTGTAGGTGTATGTGTTGTGTTGTAGATTTTGTATATGTATGTCTTTTTCAGTGTGATGGGATAAGTAGGTATGGGATTATCTAGCCACTTTTTGTTTCTATTGAGGGTTGAGGCGGTTTAGTCTTTGTATGCTCTTGTTGTTGATATTGAGGGTTCAGGTTGTTTAGTCTTGGGATACCTTTGTTGCTATTGAGGGTTGAGGATGTTTAGCCTTGGGATACCCTTGTTTCTAATGAGAGTTGAGGTGGTTTAGTCTTGGAATACCCTTGTTGTTGATATTGAGAGAGGAGGCGTTTCAATAGGTGGGTGGAAACAGGAAAATTCCACAAGGGATGGTGAAGGAATACTGAGGCATCCAAGCTCAATTTTGTTTTGTGATCTCAGGACTGGTTTAGGTAAGATCACGATAGTGTGAGGGTGAAGGTGGTTTAAGCTGTGTATTCCCTTTGTTTTTTATGCATTTTTTTATCCCATGAGATCCCACATTCATGCTCAGAATATGGCATGAGGGTGATTGGTTGAAAGAAAGATTTGGTTCATCCAAATCTATTGTTAAGTGGTATGTGGAAGTCCCTAACTTGGTTGGCTTTTGTATATGTCAATAAGAGTTAATTTTCTCTTGTAATTCATGAGTAATTATACTTATTATTATGTGGCTTTAATGGTTGTTCTATCATTGATATTTATATGGTTATATGCTAGTTATAAACATGGTTTTATGACATATTCAAGTTATGTCTATTATCATATTTGATTGATAAATGAATTATTATTGAATTAATGACCTAATATATGTTATTGTAGCTATTGTGAGAGGGAATTAATCCTTCTTGGTAAACCTCAAATAAGTTTCAAATATCTATGTTCAAATATGCATTCATGACCTATATATTACATGTTCTCAATGTGTTTGACAAAATGATTGTCATGGTTAGACTGGGTTAGGTCAAGTCCTTATTTAAGTTATGTGTCAAAATCTTTTTCTGAGTGTCATTCATATTTCTAGAAAGTTTCATCACGTTTTGGGTAGTGGTCTTGTGACTAGCCCTGAAAAAGTGGCTTATATCTCACAGTTGCTAACACAAAGCTGAGTGAAAAAGACTACAATCACTAGGAAGTAGCCTCATGAGAGAGATTGGAGGTTTAAAGTCACTGGATTTCCTTGTCATGGGAGCGACTGAGGCTCTAGGTCAATGAAAAAGAATTTCAACTCATCGGTTGGGCAACTAGAGTGATTGGTTACCTCCTGGGGGTCTTGTAGCACCTGAGGGAGGTCAGTAAGGTCTTGTTTTGTCAACTCCATTTCCTTAAGGTTATCTAGGATATTAATTCATGTCATAGTATCCCTTAGCTAATTTCTACCCCAGGAAAGCCGATGAAAGTGAGAATATATGAGAGTTTGTATTACAGTCTTAAAAGTACATCCAAGGCATGATGGAGTTCCTAGACATATCCTCGCTTCGCACCACCTATCCATATACTATCAAGATCGAGAAGAAATTTAAATATTAGAAGAGAGGCTTTGGATCTACAAATATAAATCAAGGGAAACGTGCCCCCAAACTGCAAAAAAAAAGGACAAAGCCAAGGTAGGGTGACCCATTACAACCCATCGAAGTTGCAAGAAAAGCACAACACCATGAAGACAAACAAGGACATACGAAAATGGTGTGAGTTCCATAAGAGCCCCACTCACAACACAAGTGAGTATCGATCCAAGTAGTCACTGGATGTCAAGTTGAAGGCTTCAGAGTTGGATGCATGTTTTGACTCTGAGTCGGGTCCTGATAAAGGGGAGCAAATTATTTATCCAGAGCCTAGCGCCACTATTTCCACCACCAAGATCCAAAAGATTGAGCCCGAAGATCCAAAGGAGGGGGGAGTGTCTCTTCCACTCACATATGTGGGTGAAGGGTTCTCCAATATAGTTCATTATCAACAGTTGTTGCGAAAAAAACCTCATTTTAGAAAATTTTGTGTTGTGTTTAGGCATATTTACAACACCGCACTTGTAGTCACACATGATCGGGTGGGTTCACCAAGGATGAGATCTTTGTGTCAACCCATAATGTCGCCTTCCCTACAACATTAATCCCTTCACATATGAGGTATTGTGCGATGTTTCTCCTCTTGATTTTTGTGATGTATTATTAGGCCAACCATACTTGTGGAAGTGTCATGTTGTGTATGAGTCTAGGTGTAACAAGCCCAAGTAAAAATTTCATGTAATAAAAGTTAATAAAGGAAAAATAAGACAAGGTCATAGGACACTTATTCCAAGGTGAATGTTGGGAAAAATATCCTAGTGGGAATCACTTGTTGTGTTTATGGCTAAGGGGAAATTGGAAAAGGAAAAGGAAAAGGCTTTGAAAATGAAAATAGTCATTAATTAACATTTTATTTATGAAAATAAAGGAAATTGGGAGAAAAGGGAGGTGAAAGGTCACAGGTTTCATGTGAGGAGGAAATCGAAGGAAAATAATGGAAAACGAAGAAATTAGAGGCATCAATAATAAAAAGACATCATAGCATCAATTGGTGTCCATTTTTTAGTTCAGTTTTAGAATTAGTCTCAGAGAGGAGAGGAGCACCAAGAAGAGAAAGAGATCAAGAAAAAAAAGGGAGGAAAAGGAAAGCAAAGGAAAGAAAAGGAAAATAAGGATCAGGTAAGGAAAAGTTCGATCAAGCAGCTTCATTAGGAATACTGGCAGGTAACAAGTTGCATGTATGATTTCCTAGCAGGTTTTGACATGCATGGTATGTGCATGTTGGTATTTGGTTCTTTTGTTGTCATTGGAATGGATTTTGTCGGGTTTCGAATGTGGATTTTAGCCTAGCCTTGCCATTTCTAGATAGACATGGTGTGATGGGACTTTTCTCATTTTGAGCTTTTGATTAATGGAATATTTTGGATCCGGGTGAGGTGGTTTCAAGAAAATTCCCAAAGGCATCAGAATCCCTTGACCGGTAATGGAGGGATAAATAGTAAATCCTCAGGGTAGAGATGGAAAAATTCCTCAAGGTATTGGAGAATAAATTTTGAGGCATCCAAGCTCAGTTTGGTTTTGTGATATCGACACCAATTTAGTTGAGATCATAGTATGGCGAGGGTGGAGATGGTTTAACCTCTGGATTCCCTTGGTTGTTTATGGTTTTTTTTTATTCCATGAGATCCCACATTCATGGCTAGAATACGGCACGGGGGTGATTGGCTGAAATAAATATTTGGTTGAGAAAATTTATAGTCGAGTGGTACATGGAAGTCCCCAACTTGGTGTCCATTTTTCTATTTTTAATAGGAGCTAAGTTTCTCTTGCTTTTGATGAGTGGATGTACTTGTTATTATGTGACTTTAATGGATGTTATCTTATTTTTATTTATCTCGTTGTATGTTTGTTATAAGCATGGTTATTTGATATCTCTTAGTCACGGCTCTTTCCATGTTTTTCATGTAACTAAATGAATAATGAATGCAAGACCTAATTGATGCTATGAGAGCTAATGTGAGAAGGAAGTGATAGTTCTTATTAAACCTTAGACAAGTTTTAATCTCCTTATGTTAAAACTTGCATTCATGACCTGTAGGTTGCATATTTACCAAGTGTTTGACAGAAAGACAATTATGGTTAGATCATATTATGTTAATTCCTTGATCAAGTTTGTTATCAAAAGCATTTTCTTCATGTATTTTATGAGTTTTGGAAGTTGCATGGAGTTCTGGGAAGTGACTGGGTCCTAACCTTGGAAAATAGCCTTAAATTGCATATTTGTTGGCATAACACTAGTAGAAAAAGGCTATAGACACACTCAAGTAGCCTCATGGGAGAGACTAGAGGATCTCAGTCACTTGGAGGGCTTGGAAAGGGAGTGACTAGGGCCCTAATTCAAAAAAAGATAAGTTGTCTCAGGGAAAAATGTCTAGGCAGGGTGGGTCAACCCTTGCGGATCATGTAGCACCTAAGGAATGTCAATAAGGTCATTTTGTGTCAGCTCCATTTCCTTAAGTTCATCTAGAAGGTTGAGTAATATCATAGTAGCACTTTGTTTCACATTTACTTGGAGGGCTTGTAAAAGAGGGTAAATGAGGGGCATGGTCGTTAAAGGGTGGTACCAGAGCAGGTTACACTCTCTTTTAGTAAATTATGATGTTGCCATAGTTATGGTTGTCAAGCATGGGGTCATAGCATAGAATTGGTATGGTCATGCATGATGTTCTTATGTTATTATGTTGTTATGATGCTGATGTGTTGATATTATTATAATTATATATGATCACGATAATCTGGAATGATCTTGAATATGAGATAAGCCTCCCATGAACAAACACTGAGATGTGGATTTTATTTTGGTATCTAATTGGTTTATCTAACATGGTACACTTATAGGAAGAAGAGAATCAAATATGACAATAAAAATGGTAGACTATAGTTCCCATGACTCTCCCTATACATCAGTTGGGAAACAAGGAGAAGAGTATTCTCTTGGTGTAGCATATACATTGAGGAGCTTGAGGGAAGAGATTATAATTTGCGGAGAAAATAATGACAGTGATCCATAGGATTAGTAAACTGATCAAAATTCAAAGAGTTCAAGAATTCTCTAAAATTGTACAAGAGCATAGATCTCGGTGACCTGAATCCAATGCAACTTGAATGGATCAAAATTGATATCATATGCTCCCATATCATGTTCTTATCATTTTCCCAAACAGGTAAAACATTTTCAGGTTGGATGCAGGACTGTTGACTGGGCAGTCTGTACGATGACTGGGAAAGGTGACTAGGAAATTTGGCTGTACAACTTGGGACAATGGTTGGTTGCCAAGTATCCCATTTTGATTGGTTCAATTTTGGGTCTATTTTATTGGTGAATGATGTTTTGAGTTGGGCCAATGGTGGGATGCCACATGGCCTAGTCATGGGCTACCACGTGGCTGTTTTGGAGAATTTGGTATCTACGGATAAATACTAATTTCCTAGAAAAGTAGCCATATCCAGAACAATAGTTTAAAGCACTTTAGTCTGTTCCTATAAGTAATAGATAAGACAAAGAAGATGAGAAGACCTACTTGTAGTTCCGATTTCCTCTTGTCTCCTTTGCATCGGTCCTGTCACTCCTTCCTGTACTAAACACGCTTGAGAAGTACCTGTAAACATCAACAGAAGACAAATAACCGATCAAAGTAAAAGATATATTGAGTAGAAGTAAATGTATTCATATACATTCACACATATAAGCATCATATAACAAGATAAGCATATGGGAAAAAGGTTCAAATACTTTATTGAATAGAAGAAGGAATTACAACAAGTCTGATTCGAAGTCCTTCCTCTAGCTTGGATCCCATCCACATCACATTAAAAGCATGACAAACTTGTAGCATAACAATACTTGTCTCAAAGTCCATTGTCATAGCAACATTATCTCCTTACAATTCAACATAGTCTAGCCCTTGATCACTTAGATGAGTGTTCAATTTATAGGAAGATGAAGCAGGTTATGTCATAAATGGGGATATTGAATGGCCTTCCATACTTAGAATTAGTTCCATGGAGGAAGGGATGAGAGGATAGGATGCATCTTAACTCATTCCTCATCCATTTTCAAGCTCATAGGAGTTGATAAGTGAGGGAAAATTCTAGATGACTCCAAAAGATAAGAATATTCCCCAAACCCCATGTGAATTTCACTCAGCCTTGCCCAGCAAAGGTGAAAGATGGCCTAAGTGCTCTGCAGAGCACCCTGGCATGGACTCAACTACTCTGCAGCGCACCCTTACATGGGCTACATGCATTGGTCCCTTTAGAGGTCATTTCAGGATGTCTTCAAGTCATGAAACTGTCTGGGAAGGAGGCATTCAAAAGGGTGACTTGTTTAGGGCATGTAGCAACTGAAATTAGGGTTTGATGAGCCCTAAAATACTGATCTAGATGATGGCGGTGATTTTCCCAAATGGATCTGTAACAGCTACCCCCCAAAGCATGAAGTCGAAAAAATGTTAACATCGAATGAAATTATTTACGATGTCATGAGGAGGTTTCAAAGTGGGAGGTGACCTGCATCAATTACAAAACATATATCATGAATATTTTATTTTTTCATGAATCGCTAAGGGAAGGCATACCCATGCTCAGCATATAAACTTTCATTACATGTACATAGATAGTCATCTACAGATATAGACCCATGATCAGAATGACCATCAATGTAAAGCCATTGTACATATGATTTAGACTCCTGAAATCGCAACCCGAATGGATGAAACTAGATCTAAGGTCTTCTATCTCGTTCAATTGTTCACTCAGGTACAAGTCTAACCATGTCAATATGTGATCTAAAGTCAAACATGGGAAGACACCGTCTGACTACCAGTCGATGATGTAAGCTGTTAACAGATGAGAGAGAAATCACCTATAATGATAATGATCCTCAAGGTACTGCAGTACATTCTGCATGGTGTGAATGGATGAATTGATGTAGAACACCATACAAAGTCTTTCGGTTGAAGGCCATTGATGTCAACCTATTGCCGAAAGCGAGAAACCTACCATTGATGTATGCAAGCCTCAAGGTACTGGAAGGATGTTTCTAAGTCAACTTCTTGGATAATGTGCTGATGTTGACAAGAAGCGACTCATCGTAGGAGGGCCTTGATGTATCCCACATCAATGAAATGAAATGAGTGTAATGATTTTGGAGACGAAATTTGACTGACGACACAAGGTTCAGGAATGACGGTCATGAAAATGAAGGTTTGTGGTATTGCAAAGGATGAATTTAAACTAGATGACTTCTCTTTAACATGTCGATGAAAATAAAATGAATTGGTAGCATTGACCCAAAACAAAGTGATGGATGGTATGATAGACCAATGGTATGATAACCATCAAGCTGATAACCCAACCCAAGTAGTCATGGTGATGAAGTGAAAGTGTCATGTTGCAGAGCAACCTGCTACCATAAAGTAGTTTTCCCCTTTTTCCGAGTCAGTGCTGACCAATACCTCTTTATTTTTTATCAAGATTGAGGAGGATAACATATGTTTGTTGTATAATTCCACCCTTCGGGTGAATCCATCACTATGTAATGTTTTAACAAGTCTAGTGAAGGTGAAACTCGGTCTTTTCTAGTTTGTCACTATTTGATGTTTTAATGAGTTTAACGACAAATATAACTCAGTCCTTTTCATGTTTAGAGAGTTTGAAAAGGGACAAAAATAAAACTCCACAAGTTATTTTTCATAGATTTGTCTCTCAATCCAAAAAAGGCTTAAAACAATACAAGAGAGAACCTATTGACCATGTTCAATCAATGTATTCCTTTTTCATAGTTAATCTACGCCAGCCTGAAAAAGGATTAAACTTATACTGATTAGATGTCATTTCCAATCCATTAACGAGCTGAAAAGGACAAGTGCTTGTCTTTTCATGTTTAGAGAGTCTGAAAAGAGATTAAAGAGGACTCCAAGGGGGTTATTTTTTCATTATTTAATAGAGCTCAAAAAAGAAATGAAAGTATGCTATGTGGTCAAAGGTACAATTTACAATCAAGCACGTCAAATTCTATAAGTCAGCAACAAAACCTGCTCAAAACACCACCAAATGGATTAAAAATACATGTTTCATAGGTAACAATAGGCAAATACTAATGTTAACTTGATTAATGAACATAAAACAAGTTTTTACCATGAAATTTCTACCATTGGATACTTACCATTCCGTTTTGTGCTATGGGCTAGTTTTTTATCTCGAACTTCATTTGCTGATTGCGAGAGATTCTGTGGACAATTTATCATGTCGTTCATACTAGGTAGGAGATCTACCCCTTCTCTTTCTTTTTAGGTCATTCTTTTACTGTTTCATGCAAGTTTTAGGGTTTTTTGGGGCCTCTGGGGTTTCATTTTGTCACCTTGGGATAAATGCAAGCTTTCACATTGAAAACTGTGTTGAACAAAACCCTGATATAAGGCTTCCTACTCTTTAGTGCACTGTCTTTATGCATGGGTTGGGTTGGGTGAGTTTCCCAAACTAGATTTAGCTGTTTGCTCCAAAATTTGTCGATTTGTTTGCATGGAAAGGATCCTAACTAAGATTATGATTGGATTTCAAGCTTTCATCGGATCAGATTGTTGATTACATGGCAAGAAAGAGAGCATGAAGAACAATACATGGTTTCCCTAAATAATCCAGTTACAGTCGAGGCCCTCAAAAATTGTGGGTTACTCAAATACTTCAGGTTGTCTGGAATAAGGAAACAAATAGAACTATTGCAGTTCCTTGTTCATGCATGGAGTCTAACAGATCAAACTTTTCACATAAGGTACAAAATGGTCCTTATTACCATTGATGATATTTACTTTCTTACCAAACTATCGAGGTGAGGTGCCCCCATCTCACTTTCTGGATTTGCTCGTGGAGGTGAATCAGTGAGGGATTACATTCGACAGTTTTGTCAGCCAGGTACACAGCCTAGCAAGGATGGGAAAATAAACATTAGAGATGTAGGTGATTTTCCTTCAATAACGATCCTCTTCACAATCGCAAATTTGGCTAGTAGTGCGACACTTCATCTAGCGAGTAGATCATATATGCAGTATGCACTTGAGTGTCTAGAGCCAAAAGTATTCAACTGGTGTGAGGTCATGCTTTCTTCACTGAAAGAACAACTGGCCAAGGTAAAAAGTGGTAAGATGAATAATTTTTACTATGGTTTGATCTTAATCGCTTTTACCTTAGAGAGAATCCCATTGATGCAACCGCAGCATGTATCACTAGGTGTAGCTGGTCCTAGAGATCCACATATGCAAAGGTGGGTCAAATTGATGGCTCGACATGTGGGTCAGTCAACAATCATTTTGTCCACTTCATTCTTCATTTGGCTCGATTGGCAACACCTTGTCATCCAGAAGCATCCAAACTCAGGGATGGATTTTCGTGGAGATCCAGACTTGATTCTACCAATTGGAGCATAATGGGGTGTTATAGGTAAATTGCTTGACCAAAGTGTTTTTGATTTTTCAAGTTTCTACATGTTTTTGTGTTTTTTAATGTTTCCAAGACTAAACTAAAATCATTCTCATGCATGCATATGTGGGTATTGTTCGACCTGTGGGACACAAACAGGGTGCAACTGGGCTAGCGTGAAGAAACATTAGGAGAGTAATTCTCCAGGACTTGTATTTGGCTGAGACCTTGGCAGAGTTGCGGGATCACATAGGGATTAACCCTTTGTATTATGGATGTCCAGATCGAGGAGTTACCTATGAGGCTGCAACACCACACTATTGGTGTTCCTATCCATTGTATGAGGCTTTTGCGCATGATAGCAGAGACTGTGACCTATTATCATGAGCATCACTAGGTCTACTTAGGATATTTTGCATGCATTTTGAGTTTTTGAGTCAGACGACCAAACTTGTCTTGGTGACAAATTTTGTAAAAACTTCTAAAACATTTATCTATTTTACTTTCAGATTTTTCTATGGTTATGTGCAATCGTATTCAACTAATGATGTGAATTGAAAATGTTACTTTTACATGTGTCACAAATATCTATTTAACACATAATTTGCTAGAGAATCAGTTAATGTGTTAAAGTTTTTGGAAATATGTTGATATTGAATGTATTCAAAATTCCTTTCCAAAATACAAACTCTAAGGAAAATATGAATAATTTTTGGGTTTTGAATGGTATACACACTTGAAAGTTGTAGTACGATGAGTTCTAAATCCAGCCTAACGATGATTCGATGAATACCAAGTGAAATGGCATCAGAGAAAAGTTCGATCAATGCACTATACTCAGCGATATTGTTTGTTGAACAACCAATACAAATCCCTTAAAAACTCACTATCTCGTCACTTGGAGCAAAAATATCCCATGCTACAGAAGATAGGTTCTGCATACTACGATTAGCACCATCGGCGTAACCAACAAATGGTTACGAAGATTCCGACATCTTCAACAAATGCAAAGCGGATTACTAACCACATAAAAAACTCTAAAAGGCACACACACATGCAATGAAAGCATATATACAGTGAGTTTTACTAAACTCAATTAATCATAGTAACATTTGACGTACATCCTATTTCGAGGCTATGACAATGAGATCCCATCATAGTCTACTAACTCATAGGAACCTTTTCCCAAAACACGCTTGACAATATAAGGATCCATCAACATCGGTTCAAATTTCCCTACTTCAAGTTTATGAGCTTCCTGATTGTAAAGCAAGACCAGGTCTCCTTCTAAGAAGATACGAGGCTTAACATTTCTATCATATTGCGCCTTGATTCGTTTCTTATGTGCTTCATTAGCCAATGCAACATCATGACGGGTTTCATCTAGATGGACAAGTTCCAAGAAACGTGCTTCTTCTTCAGAAGTGTCAGGTAACAGGTCAATCACGAGTTTGAGAGATGAAATTTCACATTGTATCGGTAAGATTTCTTCTAGACCGTACACCAACTAAAAGGGTGTGAATCCAGTTGCATTTCCCACCGAGGTTCGATATGCCCATAAGGCATAGTACATGATTAAATTCCAGTTTCATTTATGAACCCCTATCATTCTTTTCAACATTCACTTAAGGACTTTGTTGATGGCCTCAACTTGTCCATTTGCTTGCGGGTAATAAGGGGTAGAACTATCATGTGACAATCCTAACTTAGTAGTCAACTCAGCCATCATGTGATTGTGAAAATGTAACCCATGATATGTAACTATGGCCTATGGTACACCAAACCGAGAAACCACATGGTTGAAAAAGAAAAGAGCAATTGTTTCATCACCGTTGTTTAATTTTGGCATCGCCTCAGCCCATTCGGTAAAATAGTCAACGATGACTATAATATACCCATGCCCCCCAACCGAGGTGAGGTTACATCTCATGAATTCAATGCCCCATTTGGGAAATGGTCCAACATCAATGACTGGATGTAATGGTGCAAGTGGTAATCTAACTTTACGGTCATAGATCTGGCATTGTTAGGATATTCCGACACATAGGAATAGTTAAGTTCAACTTGGTCTAGTATAGAGTTAGGTATAGAGTTAGGTAAAGTGTGTTTCTTTACCGTTGTACATTTTGTAACTTACAATCCGACGGTCACGATATGTAGTGATCCGACGGTTCATTCTCTCCTCGGTATTACCGACACTTGATCCGTGGCTTGACACCCGATTGGTCCATGAATTCTATTTAAAGCGCATGGAGGGTCATTTGTAGGTTAACCGTGCATAAGAGAAGCTTATGTAAATTTTCATTCTTTTATTAATAAATTGCCTGTAGTAGCCACGTTGGCACAGGCCGTGGACTGTTTCCCTCTCTGAGGGTTTTAACCACGTCAAAATACTGGTTTATTGATCTG
>APFE030482558.1:0-19502 GCA_000404065.3 Pinus taeda
GAATCTTGAGCAGGATTTTTTTCTTTATTAGCCAGGCATACAGTCTCTTCAGAAGATTCAGGGACTGTCTTCTTTCCAAAGGCTTTTTCTCTTTCAGCAAACCTTTTCACAAGAGAGTCAAAGGTTATATCCTTGAGATTTCCATTTGCTTGAAAAGACTCAAGATAATTGGAGTATGTAGGATACAGTGCCTTGAGAAAAGCAATAAGAGATATATCTAGCTCAACTTTAGTGGATTTGATATCATGCACTATAGATTTTATTTCAGATGCAAGAGCAAGAGGGTCATTATTTTGCAGTTCAAGAGTGAAGAGTTTAATCATAAGTTGGACGACTTCAAGTGCAGAATGTGAGTCATAGAGCTCTTTCAGCTTTTGTAAAGCTTCAAAGGCAGTTTTACATGTTGTAAGGTGACGACTCACCTCCTTATTTACAGACGCTGCTATTAATGCATACGCTTTGCTGTTCTTGTTTTCCCAGATGGCAAGCTCTTTGTCTGATGTAGGCTTTTCAGGGTCACTGTCTCCTTCTCCGACACACACTCCTTTCCACAGCTCATTGAAAATGAGGGTGTGTTGTACCATCCGGGACCAGTCAGGATAGTTCTCCTTGCCAGTGAGAACTATTCCTATCATAGAGATGATTGAATGCATTCTGTAAAAGGTTACTTCTACTGATATAAAAAAAGCTTTTGCTGATATATACTTCTGATGGGAAAAAAATACTCTTAAAAAACTTCCACTGCTTTTAAAAAAAATGATTTTGCTTTGGAGAAAAAATCATTAAAATTCTGCTCACCATATATATATCTCAGCTTAAAATCACCATATATATCATTCACCATATATATATCTCAGCTTAAAATCACCATATATATCATTTAAAAATTCTGCTCACCATATTTATATCTCAGCTTAAAATCACCATATATATCATTTAAAATTCTGCTCACCATATATATATCTCAGCTTAAAATCACCATATATATCATTTAAAATTCTGCTAACCATATATATATCTCAGCTTAAAATCACCATATATATCATCATATTCAAAATTCTGCTATATATAAAATTACATGAAAGTGTAGAAAATGATCATGGCGTTGAATCCATTACTGAGAGGACTCTCAACATGTCCATAAAGGTCGCCTAAATTGACTGATCTGTTCGGTGGCCCACTCTTTTTAATAAGGATGGATATATACACAGTGTGTATACTCTTTCAGGCATTCACAGGTACCTTCCCGAATGCAAACAGAAGACGATTTATCCCCATTTGAGTTGCGTCGTTTTGAGTTGAGGTCATTCAGTATAAAAAATCTGCAGCACGAGGAGTTCACTTCAGGGGTGACAGGAAGAGGCGGAGATTAGGGATCCATGAAAAAAAATTCGTCCTTGGCTCGGCTACTCATCCGTTTGCTCTTTCAGGCATTCCCCGTTTCCCTCACGCGTTCGAAGTACATGCAGTGAATAGATCAGCAATGGATGAAACACTAATGTCAGGCAGGAGTTACAGGCAGTGAATAGATCAGCAATGGATGAAACGCTAATGTCAGGCAGGAGTTACAGGCAGTGAATAGATCTTTTGGGAGTACAGGCAGCGGAAAAAATTCCAAAACGTTTCATATACAACATTTAATCCTTCATAATAGCGCAGGAATCATTCCATACGTTACCAATTCCAGGCGTTTCAATGCAGGCAGCGACAGTCTTCAGGCAGCGGCAGTCTTCAGCTATTTCAAGGTCAGAGATGTCAGAGACTGAGCAGCTCTCAGGCAGGAGTTACAACTATTTCTGGGACCTGTGCTCTAATACATGGTCAGGCCAGGGTAACTCCAGAATGAATGAGCGAGAGAAACTGATTGATTTTATTCATTAGCTAACATACATTTATATACATAAATATGGCGGATCAGTTGATCTTCTAGATGACTGTCCAGTTCACCCATCCGTTTCGGATTAGGTGTCAACACAGGAACAGACTCTACGACCCATCCTTCCATCTTTGAAATAAAAATCCACTGGTTCAAATCCTCTACAATCAAAGACTATAAGCGAGCAAACCCCTGAGATTTACTATGTTTAATATTGGATGGCTATCACTGTCCTGAAACCATCAGTATGATTCAGCTTCTGCTACAAAATTTACACTCTAAAAACAAACAGTGATGTCAAGTATATGCCTTAACAAGTAACAAAAACTAGAAAATTTAATTCCAAGCATGGTTTACACTAACAAGAGCAGGGGATATTGAAAAAAGCTTGTTTTAAAACAAACGGGGAATGATGAGTACATTGCTAAGCCAAAATATATATACGTGACAAACAATCATATAAAAATGGAAAACTAGCTACAATATGAAATATGAAAACATAAAAAAACAGCATAGCACCACTGATTTGCCACGGGTTCACAGCTCGCTCCGTCTGTGGCCTTTATGTGGTGGCGTGAAACACTTTTTCCCTCCATTTCCATTTTTTAAATCTAATCTAAGTGAAATAAAACTACCGTAATATGAAAGACAAGGTGTTACATTTGAATGGATGATAACCATTGACATACAGAATTCCTATCTAGAGGTTGTTCGTCCCGAATGGAAGTCATGTTTTGGGTGTTGTGGCTCATGAGTTTGCTGTGTTCATTGCCCACTCAGACACTGCAGCGGCCATGGCTTTGTACGAAGAACCCTCTTCTTTCAACGCACTCACGGCCGCTTCCTTCAATTCTTTCACTCTCGCCCTTACCCTCATCCCGTCTTCTCCTTCCATCAACTCCCTAACAACTCTCTCCACTTCTCCTCTCTTTACGAAATCATCGCTTTCCATCTTTACTGGGATTCCCACTTTAAACTCATCAACCAATAGAAGCCTGTTCATCCTCTGTTCGGCAAAGAGAGGCCAACAGATCATGGGCACTCCATGTGAGATGCTCTCCAGTGTGGAATTCCAGCCGCAGTGAGAAAGGAAACCGCCGGTGGATGGGTGAGAGAGAACAGGAATCTGAGGCGCCCATGAAGGAACAACAAGTCCTCGGTCCTGAGTTCGGCTCTCGAATCCCTCGGGTAACAGTTGAGAAATCTCTGTTTCCTCGATAGACAGAAAGCTGCTCGAGGGACTGCGCAGCACCCACAGGAAGCGATGGCCACTTGCTTCCAATCCCAAGGCGAGTTCGATCACTTGAGCCCTTGGGAGACCGGTTCCGCTTCCGAAGGAAACGAAGAGAACTGACGAAGGCGGCTGCTTATCTAACCACTTGAGGCAATCCGCCCCTACATCTTCGACAGGTTTGTCATTGTGTTCAAGTGGCAACGATGATATGACCGGTCCAACTGGATAAAAGCAGGGCATTCGATCAATATCCGTCGGATTACATATCTTTCCTGCCACCAGCGCTTTGATAGCTTCAGGCTCCAGTTCCTCGAAGGTGTTGATCAAAATGCCTGTCGCTTCCCACAGACGCGAGGAATGGCGGTAAACACAGTCAAAGACTTCGTCAGATCTGTCCTGAAGGGGAGTCATCATATCTCTGCCAGGGATCGGCAGAGTGCCCGGTACCTCTATTGGCAAATCCATGTCTTTAAACGAAATTGGAATCTCCGAGACGAGCTTTGGAAGAGATAACAGGATTGAAAGCAGAGATGCAGAGGAAGTGAAGAAGATGTATGTGGGTATGCGGAGCTCGGCGGCCACATCGAGCATAGTGGAGCAGAAAAAATCAGTGATGAAAGCAGAGAGGGGAGAGGCAGAGTGCACGAGGGATCTGAGAGCATTTTCCACTGATCCTTTGGATTTTTCAAAAAGCTTAGATAAGTAAATTTCGATTTTCATATGTTGTGCGCCTTCGATCTCCTGCTCCGGCAACTGGATGAAATTGATGTCGAGACCGGAGGACGCCATGGACTTGGAATAAGCATCCATGAGGCTAGGGGAGAACATCCAATTGCAGGTGATAAGGGTGATGGAGAGTCCATGGGTGGCGGAGAGGTGCCTGGTGAGCTCTGCGACAGGGATAAGATGGCCCATTCCCGCGCCGGGAAAAATAGCTACGTGAGGCTTTCGGGTTCCCATGGCTGTTCAGTCTAAATGAGTGAAGGCAATAGGGAGGAAAATGATATTTGGATATTAGGGCTCCGGACATATCATTTTATTGTGCCCGCCCAACATGTCAATGGACCACAACTTCCATTCTATGCTCAGCAGAAAGTAGAAACCAATACTAAGTTCTAACCAGGGTTAGGAGCAAACCAATACTACGTAAATGACGCTCATAGCTTCCGTAAATATTACGTGGGATGAGATTCTACTTACGTGGGATGAGATTCTAAGTTCTAACCCGGGTGAGAGTAAAAGAACAAATACCAATAGTACCTAAATGACTCTTGCTTCCGTAAGCATTACGTGGGATGAGATTCTGAGTTCTAACCCGGGTGACAGTAAAATAACAGAAACCAATAGTTACCTAAATGACTCTTTTTTTTCCGTAAGCATTACGTGGGATGAGATTCTGAATTCTAACCCGGGTGACAGTAAAATAACAGAAACCAATAGCTACCTAAATGACTCTTTCCACCATATCGGTAAGGACCAAACCTAAGATCAAGGGTCAGGATCTGCTAATTTGTTTAGATAATAGCTCCTTTTTCAGTTTAGTTAGTTTTTTTAAGTTGAAATTTTTAAAACTTTAAGTGTGAAATTTTTTTATGGGGTTTTTTTAAGAAATGTGAAATTTATATATACATTTATAAACACATTTTAAATATCAAGAAATTATAATTTTGTTAAAAATTTATTATCTATTTTAATTTAATAAAAATAATTTTTTAATATTAACTTTATTTTTTTTCAAACTATTAATATATGATAAATTATGTACAAATTAATTTTTCTTATCCTTCTAAAAAATAATTTTATTTAATGAAACAATATGTTATGTAATAATCATTATTAATGTTTTATTAATTTTATCATAATGTATACCAATGGTGCAATCACCATTATTGATAACTTTATTAGTGTTGGTGGTGTTAATCCAACATTCCGGTGTGTTTCGTGGCATGTGCTTAAATCTAGTGATGCGTCTGTTTATTAACACCTGCGGAGTTCAATGTGGAGTTAACACAACTTTTTTTTTAATATAAAATAAAATGTTTTATAACTAAAAAATAATATCAATTAGAATAAAAAAATAATAATGATAAACTATAAGTTAATGTTATAAATAAGGGAATTCTACTTGGTTCATGAGGTTTGCTAAGGTTTTGCAAATGGGGTAGCAAGCTAAGTGGGCTTGATTGTGGGGAAAATTTCACAGTTAAACGCTTGAGCGAGAGGCTATGTGACCTCCTGGGAAGTCCTGGTGACTGGGTGCAAGCCTCCGAAGAGCACCCAGAAGTGATGATTTACGCCATGTGATTCATTCCACTAGTTTCAATCCCTCTTCACCCCTATGAGCATCACCCGATGCATTGAGTGCTAAGTGAACTATTCAAAAATCAGGAGAAATTAGTTAGTTACTACTACCTCTCATGGAAATGGTCATAGATGAATGACTTAACGCAGTTGAATCCCAAAATGAAATCTAATAAAGAACTTATCATGGAGGAGCTTATTAGAGTTGGAATAATCTCAAATCCCTAGGAAATTAGTGGGTGAGAAGCCAGGTGGCACGGATCTAATTTTTTAAATTTATTAAAAGTAATTCCCTTTTTTGCTAAATAAAATTTGCTTATATATAAATGAATGTTATAAATAATAATGTGAAGCTTATCATGGAGAAGCTTATTAGAATTGGAATAATCTCAAATCCCTAGGAAATTGGTGGGCGAAAGCAACATAATCTATTTTTTTTAATTTATTAAAAGTTGGTGCAACCTAACAAACTCTTTAATACACTACAACCATTTATAATCATTAAGACTAAGCATATTCCCTTGAGAATCAATCTACACCCTTAATTAAAAAAATTAAAAGAAGTCAACAGATCCTCATCTATCTTAAGTTGAAATAAAAACCTTTGGGCAAAAAACTAAGATCAAAGGGCCAAGATTTGCTAATTTATAACTCTTAATGTCTTAATGTTTTTGAGTTTAGTCATTTTTTTTTAAGTTGGTATTTTTTAAAACATAAATTTGAAGTCTTTTTAAGAAATGTTATATATATATATTATATATATATATATATATATATATATATATAGATATAATATTTTAAAATATCAAAAAAATCACAATTTATTAAAAAATTATCATTTATTTTAATTTAACCATTTTTTTAACAATAAACTAAATTTAAAAAAATAATATATTATAAGTTATTTACAAATTAATTTTTCTTATCTTTTTAGGAAATAGCTTTATCAATTTTTAATAAAACAATATACATAAATCACTGATGTTATGTAAGCAACTATTAACAATGTTGAATTATGGAAAATGGCAATAATAAGAATGTAGCCAATTATAAATAGTTTATAGTTTCAAGAAGCAAACATTTTATATAGGATGAAAATTCAAGTATTTTATCTAATGTTGAATAATTTTTATGTGCTTACATTGAGAGAGAATGTGTGTTTTGGGGGTGAGAAGAAGAGACAAGGGGAGATAGAGATACAGATTAGGAGGAGAGGTAAGAAGAGAGAGCAAAGACATCCAGGGAGGAAGAGATCCAGAGTTAAGATGGATGGATCTATGGTGGTTTATATTACAACCAAGCCTAAAAGAAATGTGTGCGAGGTAGATCCAGAGTTAAGATGAATGAATCTAAACTGTTTATCTTATAACCAAGTCTAAAAGAAATACACATGCTCACTTCTTTGTTAATATTACAACAAAGTTTAAAAAAAATGTGAAGTAACATAGTTTTATATTAATTACATAATAAAAATGGTGTATATTAAAATTGGGATTCATGAATTTTCCGTTCTTAAAAAAATACATTATCAAGAATATAAAAATACATTATCAAGAATATAGATTTGATAGAATAAAAAATTTCTTCACATCATACAAAATCTAATGGATAAAATCAAAAAATTTCCAAGCGTTTTTCAACTTCAAGATCTGTTATAAATATTGACATCCAATTATCCAATCAATACAGTGTAGAATTCCAAAATATTATTGAAATTTTAAAAAATGTCTCTTTGTATTGACTTATTTCATTACTCTATCTCTTCCATTGCTCAATTCACCGTTTCATTACTCCTTCCATCTTCTCCATTGTTGTGTGAGGTGACATTGGATCCGAAATTATGTGTTTAGAAAATGTCAAGCCTGTGTCAGGCGATCACTGCAAGAGACCTAGAAACAAAAGTATTACAATGCTATAGTGGATACATATGCAACGTATTAGAGCCATGCACATTTATTATGTATTAAATTCAGTTCGCAGTTCCCGTTTGGGTATTTAGACTATAGTGATGCATTTGGATCTGACAGGGCTTATTCCCTCGACTTCTACATTGTCTACTGCATTGGAGGAAGAGCCGGGTACGGAAGCCTACAGATAGGGACGTTGGGATTGTGAAAGAAAGTGTTCATACATGACAATGCAATTCACATTGTGAAATGGCTTTTAGATTTAGGTTAAAAGCTTTCTTTTCTTTAGCATATGTATCAATTTTGTCCATATTAAAAGCTCCTCAAACACAGTTTTGTGCGATCTACCTGCGACGTGACATGGATATCAATGGATCACTGTAGGCATGAATCTAAGTTCTCTTTAATTAATGTGATACCCATCTATCCAGTGTATTCCCGACAATTGTGCAAAGAGAATGAGCCGCTCTCTAGCATTAGAGCGTTTCATTCATTAGGGCTATACGTTGATGGGAAGAAGGAACGATGTGTTTTCTAGCTAGGTGATAAATTAGAAATGGCAAAAGTAAATGAAAAATAATTCTGTAAAGAAAAATGGCGGATGGTTTTTAGTTTCTTTTTCATGAAATATGATTTTAGTTATTTTGCATCAATTTCACTTTTATTCATATTCAATTTTCTGTAAAGTTGGAAAGAATCTTACATATCTATAAGTTAAGTTATTCATTTTTGCTAAGTTTGTTCTATAATCCTTGATCTATATGTTTTCTGCAAATATATATATTATTTCAACAACTTTATGTCATAAAAAGCAATATTACAAATAATTTTAACTTATTACATTATTCACATTTTTCAAACTGGGTTTAAGAAAAGTTTACTAATTATATATGGCATAACTTGAAAGCCTTATGAGAAGAGGAATTGTTTATAATTTTGGAGAAGAGGATTTGTCCATAATTTTAATTTTGGAGAAGAGGATTTGTCTATAATTTTAGAGAATTTTCTTGAAAGATGTATGAGGGAGATTGAAAGAGATGAAAAAGAAAATAGAAGGATTTTAAGTGGAGTGACTTATTTATATTCAACTAGATTTAATACTTAATAGCTAATTAAAACAATGAGATTATTGGGTTCTTTTCAATAAGTGGAACTATTGCTAAATAATTATTTTAATACGCATAAAGATTAACATCAAAAAGTTGTAATATAACAACTTTGAAGTGGATTAAATTCTTTAATATATAAATTCTATAAACATTGAAGTTTGATAAGAATTTAACGAACTTTGAATTTAGTATTTATCAACCATTGACACTAATTAATTTTTTATCTATAAATTTTACAAATATATAAACAAATTTACATATATAAAAATTTTGAAATGCAAATTTATTAATAGTTAAGGAATTTTTAATTATTGAGATGGATGAATAAAAATAAACTGAAATATTTTACTGCAAATTTGTCAATACTAGAGATAGATCTTACAATAAGTTTTTGCAAAAAATTGTGTAAGCAATTTCACTTCTAAAGCAGGAAAGTGAATTTTATGTAGAGGAAAGTGAATTTGATCTATACATAAATTAATTGTAAAATTTAAATATTTTATCTAAATTTTGAATTCTATTGAGTTTTTCAAATTTTCACATACAACAAACCTAAAACTAAATAATAATAGTTAAAATAATGGTAAACACCTCCATTTTATGTTAACATTTTTTTAATTGTAACTAATCTTTTCTTTATCTCAATCTAATTGGCAACCTGAATGTTAATTAGCATTTCTACGAAAAGAAACTCTACACTTAATTTTGACGAACCCTACCACCCAAAATAAATTATTATAAAAAATTATCTTTGAGAGGCCCGGATCTACAACAGACCAAAGCACGATGAAAACAAACTTTTCAAATGGTATGCCTTTTGATCATTCATATTATTTTATTTTATTTTTGTTTTTTTAAATGGTAAACATCTTTCCGTAAAAAAAAGAATATCAATCCCTTAATAAATTGAAATAGTTTAGTACAGACTAATAGTGGAGACAACACATAAAGTCGTGACTTTTTCATAATCAAATGGAGAGTTGGAAATTGTAGGACACATTGAAAGTCACATATGATATACCAATTATATAATATAATATGATATTCATAATATATATTATAATATTTATATTTTAATTATTAATAATATAACTATGAAGACACATAAAAATTATTTTTATTTATTTTGATAATATAATTAATAATATATTTCTTTTATCCGGATGTGGGTGACATCAATGCACATTAATGGGATATGCAATGAGGCCACGCGCAGGCAGCTGGAGATAAGTGACAAAGATTGGAATTCGAACTGATACCAAAGCCGAGGCGACGGGCATTCAAAGGAGTTTAATGCAGTTGCAGGTATTACGTACACAGACGGAGGATGAAAGCGGATTAAAACAGAGAATAATGGAGAATGTTCGCGGGTCTTCAGGCAGAGCAGAGACGAGCCGACAGACAGCGGAAGATGCAGTTGGGGATTGGCATTTGATTGAGCCGGCCAATAGAGGCGATTCATGGTGGTTCTCTCTGCAAAGGGAGCTACAACGTCCTCAGAAGAAGCCACCCTGGCTTAGTACCTATGTGTTGAAGGTAAGTGCAACGCACTCCCTTTCTGTATCTATAAACGCACCTCCTCCTGCTGCAGAGGCTTGGGTGAGAAAAGGGTATCCCATTGCGTTATATGTGCACGATTTGGGGAGGAATTCAATAGTGGGAGGGCTCAGCATAGGGGGCTGCTTTCTACCTGGCGAGAACACTGCAAATTCTCAGCATTTAAGCCTTCCTTCTCTATCGGTGAGTTGGACCAGCAAGCCGCACACTCTGAAAATGGCTCCCCGACTCAGAACAACTCCAAGAAGGGGCCGAAATAAGGGTCTTAGGGGAGGGACGGGGGGCAGAGGTAGGTCGCCTCCACAACGAATTTCTCCATTAGTTGTTGCTTACCCTTCCTCCCAAGTTTCTGAAGAGTCTGAATCTTCGCTCAATAACTCAATTCAGACGGCTAAATTTCGCTTTAAGAGCAGGCTTAACAAACCAATATTCACGGCTATGGTTACAGTTATATTTTCAGAAGAAGATGAAGAGAAACTTAGCTCTGAGAATTCAGAGAAGGAACACTCCCCTACCCCTCTAGACGACTCGACGCAGGAGGAGGATCTCATCAGTGCTCAATCTGCTTCAACGGACCAGCCTCCCTCTCCCAGGATTACTGCGGTCTAGCGTCAGCTGGAGGAACATAGCATTAGCCATCTGACTGAGGGGATGGAAGTGAAAGCTCAAGGAACGGCGGGACCTCAGCACGTCATGGCTCAGTCAGACAAGGCAAAGAAAAGGCCAGATAACACCTATCCCAATCTTCTGCAGCTCAGGCTTCCCCCAGGAGTCAAGCCTACGAATGTGCAAGATGGTCTGATGGTGACGTGGGAACGTGTTTCGGATGAGGAGAAGGATCATGGCAATGATGAACCCGGGTAAAGATAACACAGCGCTTGGAGCTCCCAGGCAGGCACTCTGTTTTTTGTTTTCCAGTTTGTCTTTTGAATGCACATTACAGCGCTATGCAAGGCGACATTTAGTTAGCGGTCTAGGCTAGAAATTTTGGGATGTCTGGCTAATCGCCCAGCTTTCAATATGATATGTCTATGTAATCTGGTTGTTAGCTCTTTTGATTTCTGCTCCAGACTCACAAGTTAGGCATATGGCTGTAAGAGCAGAAGACAATTTTAGTTCAGAAATGTTTTCTTGACAGAGAGAGATTCATGGCTCTCTCAGAGGTTAACTCCTCTCTGTATATATCTTTTTCTTTTTAATATTAATAGAATAGACTTTACCCAGAAAAAAAAATAATATATTTCTTTTATGTATTTATTAATTATATTTATTAATGTGGTAATGTGGTTGGGGTAATTTTAAAATAGATAAAGCACTAGAAAATAGACAAAGGGAATTTATATTTTCAAGGATGTAAAATTAATTTTAATTTAAAGAAAAAATACTTTAATATATAATTATTTAATTTTTTAATATAAATTAGCTGTTGTATTTAAAATATATTATCTAATAATAATAAATTAATCTAATTCATAATAAATTATTTCAATATATAGGAATAAAGTAATATTAGAAACAAACATAGTATGTTTAATTTTATATATATATAAATAATATATAATATATATATATATATATAATTAATGGCTAAAAATATTTTAAAGTAGTTCTAACTATTTTATTTTTGTCATTTTTTACTTAAAAGATTTGATGGTTTTGGCCTTTACTAGATTTCTGATTAAGATGGATCTATATTAATAATATTACATTAACTAATATAATCATAAAAAATATATGGTTGATAAATGTCCATAGACATCAATTTATGGCAAACATCAAGACACTTACTTCATAATACATTTCATATAATTAAAATTAAAAAAATCATAAAATCACATAAATTCTAAACAAGAAAAACATTAATATTACTTTCATCCCTGAACATTATTAGAACACACAGGACTATACTCAATTCCTTGTTCTTGTGGGAATGAATACATAGGTGAAACTAGTAGGTCAGTTAACATAAGATTAAAAGAACACATAACTGATAGCTAGAAATAGGTTGGAAAAATGTGCCTTAGCTGAAGAGGCATGCTCCTCTTCTCACTATATTTGTATAAAAAATGTAAAGCTAACTCATAAAAATTACCACTATTTAAACAGAAGAATAAAAAAAGTTGAAGATAAATCTCAACCTTATATATTTCTAAAAATATCCTAAAATATTTTGTAAAAATTAAATCTCTATTATTTTTTTAATAATTATTAATAACTAAATTAAAAATATAAATTTGATTTTAAATAAACCTACTCATTTACATAAATATAAATTAAAAATAAAATTTATATAATATCAAATAAAATATATTAATATATTTAAAATAAAATACTTATTAATTATCATAATAAATATAATAACTAAAAATGTTAATATGTCCACACTATTATTGACTTAAT
Organism: Pinus taeda; assembly: GCA_000404065.3. Lineage (NCBI taxonomy): Eukaryota > Viridiplantae > Streptophyta > Pinopsida > Pinales > Pinaceae > Pinus > Pinus taeda. The sequence goes on from APFE030482558.1 coordinate 12,385, forward strand.
ATTATAAAATGATTACAAATAGAAATTATTATTTACTCTAATTGTAATAATATTAAAAATGTAAAGTTGCATTCATAATGCATATGAGTATTAAATATGTGAAGCCGAATTCTCAGCGTATGATAATTTATAAAATGATTACAAATATAAATAATAAATATAATAACTAAAAATGTTAATATGTCCACACTATTATTGACTTAATATTATAAAATGATTACAAATAGAAATTATTATTTACTCTAATTGTAATAATATTAAAAATGTAAAGTTGCATTCGTAATGCATATGAGTATTAAATATGTGAAGTCGAATTCTCAGCGTATTATAATTTATAAATGATTACAAATATAAATTATTATTTAAAGTAATGGTAATAATATTAAAAAAATAAAAAATGTAAAAGTTGCATTCATAATATATATGACTATTAAATATGGGAAGTCCATTCTGAGCGTATCATATTTATTTATATATATAAAAGAATGTTATTTAGATGAGTTAGAAATTAAATAAAAAAAAAATGATTTATTTTATAATGAGATATTTATTGTTAAAATTATGTCAGGTTTTGATAAGTCTGTATATTTCTTGTGATGTTTAATTTCTCTAAAGTGGCTTTGATTTTTTAGCCTTTCTCATGAGGAACCTAAAACCTGGTAGAGACTAAACCCCACTCAAACCAACTTGTCTACATTTAAAAATGGAGTTGTCTATAATGCGACTTTTTGGAGATTCTAGTGACGGGTGGAAGAAATTGAGGTTAAATCTCGATTAAAATGGTTTTTTAACTTCATATTTGGATTTAGCACCTTGAAAACCCCCTGAAACTCTTTGATTATGCAGAAACTAGCTATCAAACTTGCGATTCCAATAAATTGCCGCCGGATTTTGACCGGAAAAACCCACCGGAAAGGCTTTCAAAAAGTCGCATTATAGACAATTGCTTTAAAAATTAGTTATAACCTTTTTAGTTTTTTATTTTATTAAACAAAAATTTTATGTTGGCCAATATCGTTGATTTTTTATTACACACACAACTATATATTCTTTATAATAATAATAATAATAATAATGTAGCTATAATTAAGTTAATTATTATTATGTTTTCCAATCTATGTTGGTAATGTGAGATATATCATGAGACAAGTGTTTTGATGTCTATTTTGGATGGATACCTATCAACATTTATCAACCATTTAATTTATTTGAACATATTAATCATAAAGTTGTAATACAAAGACAAATGTAAAACACATAGGCAATTAAACAATAGTTGACTCTATAACTTGGGAACTACCCAACATAAATTTAATCATAAACCTCCGGGGTTTACGACCTATCTAAACTGGGTCATAACCAGGGGATTTCAACCTTGGATCTCTTAGTTTTCATAGATTTCACAGTACTTTGATCACCAATTGAACTGCTCCCCTAGGAAAGATCATAAAATATTTTTTGATACTCTAGTCAATATTAATTTACAGTTATTTAAATTTTTAATGATGTAAAACATTTCCTTGATGATGGTGTTGTCACGGTAACCAGAACCCAATAGGAGGCATAACTGAAATGTGGACCTCTCTCAGCGTTGGTTTTTCAACAAAAGTTATAATTGAGTCTTGACATGTTGGTCTTATGTTTGGTTAATGGGTTGGTGGCCCTTAGTGATAGAGACTTTCTCTATGCCCAACTTTGGATGCCCCTCGTGTGGCAATCCCATAGATCCCGAACCTTACTCCACCTACCCATATCCGATCGACTTAAATTCGAGTAGGTGGGAGGATGTGGTTATGTGTACGACAATGTCTTTGGCAACGAAATTGATTTTTCCTACTTTGAAATAGATCATCTGTCTCATGGTGGATTGGTCGTGGAAGGGGAATTTTGTGACAGATGGGGAAAGCTCATTTATCAACTTATCATGGTAAATCGTCTTGGGATGGAAGAGTACTAGTTTGGGTTGTACACTTGGCTCACACTGTTAAGAGCTCTTGCTATTCAACTCACTCATCAAGCCCAAATTCTCACATCTGTGGCATATTATATTTGCTTGATCCTGGTTTCAAGGTGTCAGAAAGGTTTTGTCTTGGTTGTTGATGGTATTAATCCTCAATCATTAATCTCTTTATGGTCACCAATAGAAGTTTATGCTATAGTTATTGGAGGTTTGTTTTCATTATACTTTTCTCAGTTGGTTATTATATGGTTGCATTGTAGTCTTTCAAATGTTTGGTTAAAACTTGGTCCCATTGTCTGTAATTGTAAGGTAGTCAACTCTCTTCTAGGTCATCTCTTTTCTCTCAATAGGTGTCAATGTTCTTTGTTCTATTTTTACACAGCTTAGGGACTTGTTTGTCATTCAAATTGGTGGTAGTTATTACCCCCAGCGACACCTAAAAACTCTGACCCTGTCGGGATTTTGTTCAGTTGCCCAGTGTTGGTCTGTGGAGTGTGGTACCCTCGAACCTTCTCCATTTGGTTTTGAAAATGGACATGGCCTCACTAGAACTTTATTAATTCAAACATTTCTAACCTTTTTAGCTCCCGATTCACATAAAGTTTTGGGTTTTGGGAAGTTTGGGCAAGTATCAATTCAGGAGTGTTGTGGGATCGTAATTATCTTCTTCTGCCCACATATAGTTCTCTCTTGTTTTAATATTGGGTCTATGGTTTGTATTGTATTGGGGCCTTACGATCCTGTTGCTCGTTCCAACTCTATCGTTCAGTCTTCTAGAGTCACCACTTCTTGTTCAGTTTGTAGGTCTCATGCCTATATGGCTCCTCAACAATGGCTACCTAGATGCAAGGGTGGCGCAATTAGGGCATCCTCTTCATGATGTAGGTATTTATTTGGTTGGGAATTCGTGGCTAATTTTTTCTACTTCGCTCCTCTTGAGGCTAGAAATGAAATTCGACACTTGGAGGCCAAGGATTTTGATGATTGTGAATATTATTTTGATCTAGATATTGGAGGTAGTAGCCTCAAGTGATCTTGATCTAGGGAAGATTTGTAAGATAAGACTTCACTTCATCCATTCTATCACCATGCACTGTCAATTGGAAATTCTACTAAGCATGGAAATTCAAAATAAGCAAGTTGACAACTACAAGTTCTTTGCAGGCCTAGAGGAGATTAAGGGAATCCTAAGGGACATTAGGTATAATTTGGATAATATTGTGGTTAGATTGACTCGAGTGGAGTGTTTTGTGGTCTCTGATTTAGCGATTGACTCTAATGACCATTAGGAGGAGCTTGCTGTCATCAACGCTCCAGTTCAGAACATTTCTCATTCAAACTCTTCTCCTCATTCATAAATCATCATTTTGGACTAATAAGTCCACCATGTAAAGTGTATTAGTCTTTACTGTGGGTTGGAACTTGTTTTTTGTAAGCAATCTTATGATGTTTTGTTAGTATTACTAGTGGATTGTGGATATGTACTATTGTATTTCACTTCTAGCATTTTGCATGCCTCAATCATAGCCTTAAGGAGATTGGAGGATCTTAGTTGACTCTATTGTAGTGCCCAACCTTCTTGCATTCGAGTAGGATAGTCCCATTTTACAAATTTTTCCTACCGTTAGTTTCTGATGTGTCTATGATTATCTCGAATAATAGTTATGAATTTCCAAATCACACTTTTAGATATATGAAAATTTTCCAATATAATATCTTTTGTTGTTAATAGAAATCAGTCAAAAACATTTAAAAAAACTTGATCTATAACATTACTCATGATACTTAATGTAATATAATTATATTTTGTTAAACAACTTTAATCTCATCACTCAACATTACAAAGACTTGGTATGACTAATAAATATTTTATCCAAGTGTTGAACTGATTGCAACTATCAATTTAAAATTCATTAAATATACAATAATTTAAATATTTAAAAGCATTAAATTTTATAAATAAGGTTCCGGCAACTTGAAAACTATTTTGTATCAAAGTTGTTTTTAGTACTCAAATGATATTTTTCTGGTTGTCTAAGTAGATAAGATAGTAACGTGCTCATTGTAATTTTTTACTTTCGATTAAATATCAATGTCAATGGACAGGATTTATATATTTGTAAAATATATTTTGATTGTATTTATTAAAAACTATATTTATGCGATAAGGAATTTCCCTTTGAAATCAACTCCCCCTCTTACCCACCTGTCATCATTGTGAACCCCACAATTATATGTTAGATGATTAAAAAAGGCACAATCGCCCGATCATGAGAAAATAGTTACAAATTTGTTGTAAACAGTAGTTACAAATTTGTTGTAGGTTGCAGGCCCTTAATCTCTCTCATGAAGAAGGAGGAGAACAGAGATGGTAATGGGTCCTTGGGGTCACATTAATCTTCACCCTTAGAGAGATTTGCAGCAAGCTTCTTGATGGGAGGGCTAGCAGCTATGGTGTCAAAGACAACTGCAACACCTATTGAAGGAGTGAAGTTTCTGATGTAATACCAGGGTGAACTGCTCAAGAGGGGTCGCCTTGCCTACCCCTATAGTGGCATTGGGCATTTCTTTGCCCGAGTAATGCATGAGGAGGGTCCTCTGTCTTTCAGGAGAAGCAACGGGGTTAATGCGATTCACTACTTTCCCACTAGGCCTTCAATATTGCATTTAAGGACTACTTTTAGAATTTTCATGGGTACTCAAAGGAGAAAGATGGCTACATGAAGTGGCTTGCATGGTTTGCAGGGAATATAGCTTCTAGCAGTGCTGTTGGTGCAACTACATCTCTTTTTTAATATTGTTTGGGCTATGCACGTAGATGACTTGGTACAGATGCATAGAACATTCAAGAAGGTAGTCAGCGCCAATACAGAGGATTGTTGGATGTCTGCAAGAAGACCATTTCCAGTGATGGTATTGTAGGCTTATATAGGGGCTTTAGTGTTTCAATTATAGTCATAACTGTATATAGAGGGCTATATTTTGGAATTTATGACACAATGAAACCTATGATTCTTGTTTGATCCCTCAAGGGAATTTTTCTTGTTAGTTTCATGCTAGGGTGGAGTGTGACAACAATTTTTTGTATTATTGCATATCCTTTTAATACACTTAGAAGCAGAATGATGATGACATCAAGTGAAGCTACTAAATATAGCAACACCATCCATGCTTTTCAACAGATTGTATGCCAGGAGGGCATTCGTGCCCCCTTCAGAGGAGTAACAGCTAATATTATGTTAGGAGTAGTAGGGGCTATATTTCTTGCATTATATGATCAGCTTCAGCTACTAGTTCTAAGTAAGTCAAACAAGTCAATATTGATATGTAGTGGATGCATGGACAATGTTGGGAAAAATGCCTGAATGGGATGTGGTGTCATGGAATACTATGATTGTTGGACATACTAAAAATGGGTATTGCTAGGAGGCATTAAGGCTTTATGGACGGATGCAATGGAAAACTATAGAGGCGGATCATGTTACCTTTTCCAATGTACTTGGTGCGTGTGGTGGCCCAGAAGCTCTGCAGTAGGGAAATGAGGTGCATGACCATGTAATTATAAATGGGTTGACCTAGAGGACCTTGTAGGGAATGCTCTTCTTACTATGTATGTCAGATGTAGGTCCACTGAGAGTGCACAACAATTATTCGATAGAATACCTGAAAGAGATGTGGTGTCATGGACTAATAATGTAAAGGGATATAGTTAGACTGAGTTGGAAAAGGTTATGATATATTTTACAATCTTAAGCCCAATGAATGCCTTCTCATTTAACAACTACATTGTCTAAGATAAATCAGTTTGTCAAATAAATTTTGTATCTTTTGGGTGAATTATGTTAGGGCAGGTAGAATCTACCATGCATAGCTTCTCTTGAAATCTTCTACACGCAGCCTTAAATAACTATGCTCTTCTAACACTGTGTTTGTGAATATCCAAGCAGAGGAACATTTGCACATATTTTCTTGATACAGATAGAGTTCCAGCGTTAAATATCTGCTAAGTGCAGGTTGTAGAGATTAACGATCAAGATATAGTGTGTCGTGTCAAAAACAATGCAGCTCTCGTTGGGTCCATTGTTTACAATGCATGCCACTCAAGTTCATATTAATCTTCTGAGACTGAGTGATACAGATAAGCACGTAAGTAATTGCAAGCATGGATATTACTGTGTTAGTTTCCAATATAGTTATAATTTTTTTAGGCAGAGGGTCCATGGTCATGACAGACTGGAATTGTTTTAATGCTTCAATTTCATTTTTAGCACATAGAACTACCATTGGGTAATGTCGAATGCTTCAGTTTTTTGTTTCAATTGATGGGTCAAAATTCACTGTTTTTTCTAGGTTTTCAAGTTAGATATTAATGAATATTGTCCATGGAAGACTCATCAATGAAGGTTTCAGAAATGTAAGAGTTACCTAAATGTGGGTTGAGAAAAATGGTCTGTGTGAAGCCCAATTGCTGTAGAATTTATGCCAATGTTAAGCACGTAAAAATTTTGTAGGTTGCATGGGCATAGATTGTCATTGATTTCAAAGATTATTCTTTTCCCTTTGGCATTATTTGTCATTCACACAGTTTGCTTTGCTTTGTTTAGTTGTGTGTTGGTCATGAAAGTGTGTTTTGCAGTGAGCAAAAGTCTTGAAAGCTGTCTATCAACTAGAATAAATATCAGAAGCAAACTGTGATAACATTCATAATAATAAATAGCCAACAGATCATATATCCGACATTAACTTATCAAGAGAGAAGGTTCAGAACATACATAGTTTCCACAGAAATAGCAGTATTCTTCTATTACTTTGGTTCAAGGATAGGGCATTGTTTCAGAGAATATCCCTCATGAAATCCATTGAATTAATATATGAATTTAGGGTATCATGGTTCATAACAACATAATGTTCAATTGTGAAGCCAATGAGATTACATAAGATTACCCTGTTCCTTTCTTACTAATTTTCTCTTTATAAAATAGCCATTTGGAACTTTGATGTTATACATTCAAATACTAGTATCATCCACCTAGTTAATTCTCATCTTGGGGCATCTGCAATCTTTGATGACATAATGCCGTTAGAAGCAAACAATTTGTTTGAATACTTGTCCACTAGTTAGTTTGTCTATGCTCATTATGGTAAATTGGATCTTACA
>APFE030482562.1:0-11735 GCA_000404065.3 Pinus taeda
ATAAATTCAAATATTTAATTATTTACTTTTATATATATTGGAATCTTGATTATGAATAATGAGTTGATATTGTCGATCTTGAATATAATCTTGGCCAGGGTAAAGATCAAAGATAAAGATCCTTACATTGGATATCAATTTCAAAAAACCATATAACAATTTTGTTCTGATCTTTCTTTAAATTAATTGTAGTGTCTTAAGAATATCTGCCTAATAACTTTTGACAAATAAATATTAAGCAATCCACATTATCTAAGTGTGGAGCCCTCTGGAGAAATCATGTAGCATTGTTGCATCTTTGTTGGTTGGGAATGCACATCATATCATTTCCATACAAAAAATCATGACTTTTATCGTTGTTTTGGATTTGGGAAAAGATTCGTAGTGTAATTTTCCATATGTTAGTGGAAGGCTAGCAGCCGAAATCGTGGATTTTTGACGAAAAGGTTTTTGGATGGATAAGTGTATGTTTGGTGGTGTAATTTTTCATGATAATTATCTGATAATGCTTTGAAGCATTGTAATTAGGATTTTTTTTAAGGAGTTTTATATATATCTATATATATAGTTTTAAGAGATAGTTTAATTGGTTAAGATTTAGGTGTTAAGTATTTTGTTAAGTGAGAGATTATAAAATCGATATTTTTGAGGTTAAGTTTGACTAGATAAGTCGATTGGTAGATCTTTTCGAGTAGATCTACCAAGATTATTATCTTTATCCGTGAGATTCATGATTATATATATATATATCAAATTGTATTTTTAAAAGTAAAAAATAAAATTAGTATTTTAAAAAATTTAAAACATGTAAAAATTCAACAATTTAAAATTACAATTTTCTTTAATTTCTAATTAAATTTTTAACAAAATCTAACCAAACTACAAGTTTGTTAAAAGGTTATTTGTATACATATAACTATGATTGATAATGATATTCTCTATATAATGAGAATATTTTTATACATATGACTATGGTAATGAGAAAGTTTGATATTAATAGTTTGTAGTTGGTATTTGATTAAAAGGTGATTAGTTTATTTATGCACATATGACTATGATTGGTGATGAGATTTTCAAAGTTTGATATTAATAGTCATGATAGATGAGATTTAATTAAAATGATACTAGTTTAAGAAATTTGGTATTTTAATCAAAATATTATATTATATATAAATGAATAGTAATAATTGAGAAATAATATATTAATGTATAAAATGGATTTTTTTTTAATTTGTTGTTATTTATTAATAAGTAATAAAGTCACTCGGAAATTTTGTATCTCCCAAATGCCTTTTTGCAAGTTGAGGCCATTCTTAAATAGCATATTAGCTTCTTTTGTTTTCCTTGTACACATGAAAACAAATGATTTGATAAATGTGGATTGCATATGTTTTATGTCTCAAAAAAGGGGTCGTAATAAAAAGTTCTTCAACTTAGCTTCTCTATTCTTCCATTTGATCACGATTTGGGAGTCTCCCATGACTTGAAGGTTAGTGATTCCCTTTTTCTTAGCTAGGATTAGAGCCAACTTTAGGGTTATAAGCTCACTTTTTGATTATTTGTTCAATGATTTTTTGTTCCACGCTCTCTGGTGGACTATTAAAGGTTTAGGGAAAGCTCTTAAGATGTTCAATCTTCACGAGGCACACTTGAAAGGTAGTGAGTCCTTGTGTTAAAAAAAAAATCATTTCTTGCAATATAGACACCCCATGCTATAGTGAGGGGTAGTGGCTTGAATTGTTTTGTCTCTTTTCCTTTGTCTCATTTTCTTAAGACTACCGAAGTTGTGTCTCCTTGCCATTTTCATTTAGACTAGTAAGGCCTTCAGCTTCTCTCTGAACTATGTGGTCAAAGGCTAGAGGAGAATAATATGGAAATTTGTTTCTAAATCTACTTCACACAAATTACATCTTCCTGAACCCTCATAGCTTAATGCGTCAACATACTTTGTGAAATTTTCTTAGCCTCTTTATGGAACCTAGGCCTTCTTGGCTAGCCCATGGTCCCTTGTTTTCCCACACGAACCAAACTTCATGCTGCACTCATTATCAACACCCTTAAGTGCTTGTTGTCATGACTCAAACCCTTCGTTATAGACAAAACCAAAATTCCCACTCAAATTTGGCAATAGGCATTGTTATCATGTGGTAGCCACAATCGATGCTATAGATCAACGACTGGTGTGAATTGCAAGGGTGGTACCCCTACGTTAGCATGGGGGTTTGAAATCATAGTTTTGCCTCATGATTCAGGCTCTGTCTGCCAAAACAATCAAACAGTGGTGAATAAGTTGGCTAAATTTCACAACCCTGGTGGATTGTGCAAGGGGGCAATTATGGTTTAACATTTTGGTTCCCATCTGGAAAGCTACTCCCATTCACACTCAAATGCGGGGTTTCTCCTCATGATTCCATGTTACTATTTTTCATATTTAGACTTAGCATATGAAATATGTTGTGACCAATAAACTATAGGTCTCCCATGCTCTAAGAAACACCACCAATCCTAGTTCCTCGCACCATAGGTGCTCTTTGTTAAGTTTATTAACCAACACCTTCCTCCACTAGCATGAATGCAACACTGGGATATTTTATCTCAAGTTAGTGTAGAAATTATGTGTATATTTTAAACTGCTCATGAAATTTACTAAAACAAAAGACTCAAATATACTCTACTACCCTGTGGAATTCAATTCAAGATCGAGATCACAAATCATAAACATGCAAGAAGAAATATCACACATGCTTTGATATTTATCTAGGGGAAAGCAACTCTTCAAAACCCCTTCCTGTTTGTATTGCATTAATCAAAGAATAGAGATGTAATACACATGCTTTCTCAAGCCTAAGCACAACCTACATGTGTATATTCTCTCTTTCTGCCTGACTAACTGACCCTGGCCAATACTTAGCCAGTTTTCAAGCCCCCCAAGCTCCTATTTCTTTGTGTTGTTCCTTGAGTAATTAGTCCCCTATTAATTAGGAAATTCCTCAATTTAAATTGCACAATTCCTTTAGGTTGATCCTCTAACTGCATGCACCACCTATACACATTGGAGTAGTCTACAATTGATAGTATAATGCCTTGGAATCTCCATCTCAACTGGGTAACTCAAATTCTCTGCATGCATCAATTATTTTGGGTTGATTAATTAGTTAATTGGTTGATCACTGAGTGTGGTTGAAGTCACACTTCACAACTTGACCTTCCACTAGTTCCTCCAATAGTTAGAACTAGTTTAACTAACAATAACTCAATTTAAATTAAATATATTTCTATAAATTAGCAAACAATCATATTGAACTAAACTCAAGCTTCCCGAATTAACTGAGTTAACTGAGGGAAAAGTTCCATGTCACCTCAGTTAACTACCTCCAATTTTTTTGTTGATGTGGAAATTCAAATCTTCTCTAGTTTGACCAAGCAAGTTCAAACTGATATTTTCTTCTTATATTCTCAACACTCCAAATCAACAAGAAAGGGATTATTAACCACCCTATCATGCACTTGTGGAATGTACTCTATGAAACAACTCTCACTACTGTTGTTGCTACTGCAACATATGCAACTAAGAAGAAAAATAAAAATAATCATTGAATCAATCCGCAACTACCTATTGTGAAAATAATGTCATTGTTGACTCTACTACTAAGCCTGCTGCTCCGATGTCAACACTCATATGTAGTCCTTAGTATCTGATTGACATTGATCCTCCCGCTACTAAATATTGTGGGTCCCTGTCGCAAGGTAATGATGCATGAGGAGAACACCTCAAAGGACCTACCAAAATTTCTACAAATATGAGACTAGGGCTTCACATCGCCCCACCTTACACTTAGAGGTATGCTTGCATGTGCTTCCTCTTCCTACTTAGATAGAAATTTCCCCTGTTGTAGGTCTCTGCTTGAGTGGATGTCTCAACTCTGCCTCTTGTCTACTTCTCCATTGTGGTTGCTCCAAAAACTTCTTGAGGTTGCTTCTAAGGCTCCATTTTGAGAGGTAAATTATGCTCCCTGTCAACCACCTTGTCTCTAGTCCCTGCCTTTCTCCTCAAGGTTGTGCATGCATATTCTACCTCAAGTTCATACAAGTTCTTAACTTGAGCACTGATCTTCTTCACCTATCCCATGACTATGTGTCTCAAGAATTATTTCCCTTTGTTGAAGATTAGATCATAACCACATTCTTCCAAAACTGCAACGGAGATGAGATTTTTCTTTAGGCTCGAAACAAACATGACATCCTTGAGTCTGAGAGGGGAGCTCGACTCCCTATGAAAGGTGATTGTACCAATCTCAGTCATGTTGTACCTTCTGTTTTCCCCAAACACAATATTCTTCTTGAGATCTTTCTCCTCCAAGTCACTGTAAAACTCTCTATTCCCCTTCATGTGGAATGAGGCACCTGAATCCAAGAGCCACACACTCCCCATCACATTGTTAGCCATGCATGCAATAAGGGTGAAATATAGCTCAAATTGTGAAGCCAAAGCTTCACTCACTACTGCTACTGTAGGCTCCTTCTTACTAGACTTTTTGTGTGGACGCTAAGTAGCATGGTACCTGAATTCATGGAAAATGAAGAATTTAATTTTGGACAAGTATTACTTCTTTCCCTCTTGGATAGATTTAGCCTCACCTTGGAAATTCATCCCCTTGGCCTTCATTCCTTTACTAACTAAAGAAAAATCATCTTCCTCTTCTTTAGATGAGGCCCCATCTCGGTTATTCTGCCTTATTTCCTCCTGTACCAAATCGAACCATAAGCGTTCCCAATTTGGTAGTTTCTTGTGGCCGTTGCTACTCTGGAATAGATATGTCAGTTCTTTCCACATTGCATAAGGAGTTTCTTTCTCATGGAGATTTTAGAAAATGTGGTCTCGTACTCCCTCCAATATTATTATCCTCACCTTGGCTACACACTTCTTCCATTCTGCTAGATTTTAGGCATCAACTTATCCTAGTTCCTCCAATAGTTAGAACTAGTTTAATTGACAATAACTCAATTTAACTGAAATAGATTGCTACAAATTAGCAATCAATCATACTGAACTGAACTCAATCTTCCCCAACTCGAATTAACTTAGTTAACCAAGTGACTAGTGTCATGTCACCTCAATTAGCTACCTCCAAGATTTCACTGATGTGGAAATTCGAATTTTCTCTAGTTTGACTAAGGCAAGGTCAAACTGATATTTTCTTGATGCATTTTTAATAGTTATGAACACATAAGGGTTTAATATATTACACACAACCATGTAAATAGAGCAACATCACCCAAATTTCTCAAATTGGCTTCAATCATTGCATTCCATTCTAGACAACAAGAGCACATAGTTGGTAGATAATCAAGTTATCACAAATAGTAAAGTATGATTTGTATACCCAATAGTTACATAAGCTGGAAGACATTTACAGGCCCCTTGAGATATTTTTAGCATCGAGACTAATTTTTATTTATATCTATCGATATTAGAAAATATATCCATGAAATAAAATGTAGTTGCAATGAAAATCTCTTGGAGATTCAAATAAATGTATGTTTTCTAGAAGATTGGATTCCACCTCATTAAACAAGACAGGTGCATCTGTCCCATGTGGAAAACTCAGCATAACAACCTAAAAAATTTTTTTTTTTTTTTTTTACATATCAAAAGTGAAGATTTTGCAAGGTAAAGAATAAGAAATTAAACATGCATAAATGGAGTGTGATTGTCCTCATGCTCCTGCATCAGACTCCCACAAAACAAAACAAAAAAAGCATGGACTCCTTTTGCATGAGGCCTACAATTGTTCTGTCATGTTTCTAGATCTCTATAGCATTCATCCAAACTACATCTTTAGCTGGAATACCCTTCCATTTGACCAAATACTCATGGTAGTCTTTCTTCTTAGTTATCTTAGAAGCTCTTTGATTAAGGATGTTTTCCAACTGTAGATTCTAAGTTGTAGGCATTTGTGCCTCCCACTGAATCTTCTCTTGTTCATTTTTATTCTCTTATTCAGGTTCCCTCTAGGTGTACAAGTCTACTCATGTTTTGGAAATATTTCCTTTCTTAAGTGTGTCAAAAAAAGGTCTCCCACTTCAAAATTGTCTTCTCTTTTATTGAGGTTTGATCTCTGCTTGTATTTCTAGCTTCTTTCTTGTAGATGTTCTTTAACCAGTGTTGGGCCTCATAATTGTCATAAATTCCTTGCCTTACTTCTTAGTTTTCAAATTATTTTCTAAGTCTTTTTTGTAAATAGGCCATGATAACTTATTGTTATAGACATTTTTGGGCACTTCAACCCCAATCATAAATGTCCATAAACTGAGGGCTCCTAAGTCCCTAAAAGTGTTGCTTCACTGCCTAAAGGAACAAGGTCAATTGATTACATCATCTCCCAGAAGTTATCCACTGAAAATTACTCATAAATGGTCAAAACTGGACCATACCTAAAAGCTCAATGCAAAGGGCGCGATGCATATCACCTTCCCAATGTACAAGGTGCGATGCATACTAATTTTCTCCTCTGTACGGTGCGATGGTCGGGAATGGACAAATGGCAGAGACAAAATGCGAGGTGGAAGATCATGGAATCTTCTAGAAGCTTCCCCTTTGACACTTGCCACTCCATTTTCGACCAGGGATGAGTAAGAGATCATCATTCTCGAAGTGGAAGCAGCAACTATCAGAGAGAAGACACTAATAAAGATCCCAAAAGATGACTCACCTCTCTGTAATCATCTATATATGGATCCCTCATCACAGAGATCCAGAGGCTGGAATTTTGTATCTTATAGAGAAGTGTTGCTGGTATTCTGGTGTACATTCACAGTGTTGGGTGATCTAGCTTTGCTTGAGGTGAAGAAGGGCTTCTTAGCTGGAGGATGATGCTGGGTCAGAGCACATGGTTGTAATCTTCTTGCTACTTTGGTCATCTGAATAAAGCTATTCTTGTTTCCTTCCATATTCTTGTGTAACTTGTTTATATATGCATGTATAATGGTTAAATGCCATCTGATCCTGCATTATTTAATGATTTAGATCCTTGTTTCTTGCATAGTAGTATGTTGTTTGTGATTCCACAGGTCCCTTTTTTAGCTGGGGACAACAAAGAAAGACAGCGGCAAAACTATATAAGAAGGAGAGGAAATCAAGCGCAAGACTCAGGTTGGCCCTCTTGGTTCTTCTCTCATCTATTTTCATAAAAGGAAGCAATAGTAGACTTTGATTGTTTGTTTCTAAGATAGCCACCCATCTTAGTGGGAATAATAGCATCCGAGTGGACACTATTCCCGTATAATAAAATGGCGACTCCACTGGGGAGCGACTAGATTACTTGTTAGCTTATCTATCATTGTTTCTTTTATAAACATACAGATAGAGCCTGAAGTCAAGCCAGCTAGCCTTCAAACTCCATTTGTCATACAAATGCAAAGTAGATCAATGCTACTTCAGTCTATCTCTGTGTTTTGTTTATGAATTAAACAATAGATCTACAAGCAATCTAATTTCCCTAAGTGGTGGCTCTAGTAACCTCTTAGATCATGCCTGTGTTTTACATACACTTATATTTACTTATTCAGCCTAAACACCTGAACTAGATTGCAAACTGTGAGTGAAATCTCGTTCAAAGTCTCGCACTGCTACCATCGCACCCTGCCTTCAAGGCAGCCTATATGCATCACACTTCCCGAGTGCAGTAGGTGCACTGCATACTGAGTTCACTGTGTAACAGGTGCGATGGTCAAGGAGGATTAACTTTACCCTCCGAATGTGGATTTTTCTCATTGTTTTCAGTCTTATTCAATAGTTTTTGTTGTCTGTAGTCAGTGTACTTATGTGAAAACCCCCTTCTCTTACATTATTCCACCTCATTAGTGCAAAGAACTATAAATGTTTTTATGTATTGTGCGTCGTTTTTAGTTCTCTTTTGCAAAAAGTAGCATAGTCAAACTGTCGCCTCTAGATCTGAAAGTGTCGTAGCTGTCGTTTTTAGTTTTAGAAACCAATCCCATTTTTCTAGATAGTCGATTATACAGTTACTATTGCATAGGATTTGAATTATTAGTTTTAAAGCGTCGGAAAGAAATTTTGATTTCAAAATCGCAAAGTGTCTCTCTTACTTCCACTTCGTTTTGAAAAAGAATTTTGTTGAGTACTGTCGCTTTCAAAGTAATTCAGTTTTGCACATAGCTTTCTTAACATCATTCACACATTAAGAGAGCTAAAAACAAATACATGCATGTGCATTTACATTTTGATTTCTTGGCTTGATTTAGGATTTTGCATTTAGCGTGTGCTCTGTGCTCTATGAAGAAAAGATTCTTGACTTTCTTCCCTTTAGTAGCTAGGATTTTCATTGCTGAAAGAAGATAAAACGTTTGTTTATCATCTTAGACTACATTTTAGGAATTATATATACATCACATGGTGAACTTGAAAGGCAAACTATTAAGCAAGATCAACTTAAAATAAATCCAATGAATCTAACAACGCTTTGGAGCTTAACGCACAACATCTAGAGGTCTAGGCTAAAGACGTATTCTGGTGTCGTAAAACCTGGTAACTGTTTCTTTCAGTGTTGGTTGGGTGATTCCTCCACTCTGAGACGGCAAGTTCCAGTACGGACTTGTGCTCCCACGTACTGTCACGTATATATTGGGAGACCACAATAGGCTGCATCCTTTATCCTTAGGAAGCCGTGTCTGCCGCCCTATTGATCGCAGTGCACCGAACACAACATTCGGGAAGATTGACTGCTGTACCGTAAAAAGTATTCTATAGTTTTGCGATTGGTTTGGTAATCCTCTCTGCCTAGGTCTCCAGAGAAGTCCATTTTGGTCCTTTTCAGACTCCTTAAAGGAAAAGGTCCTCTGAGCACTTGTCACTTCAGGCTCAATAAAAATCGAAGGCGACTAGAGTCATCTTTTGTTTTTTCTTGACTCTTTAAAATTGAAAAAACAAGTTGTGTCCAAGCGTCTAAAAATTTATTTTAAATTGGAATAACGTCACAAATTCCCCCGTTGATCTTCTGGTTGAGAAAATAGAGTCTACCAACCAAGGATTTCCCCATGAAGGAAATCCTAGTCCCTTCTCCTCTTGGGGAGACGTTGGTCCACCCCATATGGCCACTTTGTCACTTCCAGGATTGAAAATTGGTTTGCCTTTCTGGCTCTTCTCTACCTCTGTCGTTTAGAATCACGTAATTCCTGAACAGTCTAATCAGAAACTAGACAACACTAGAGTTGCCTCCCAACCTTCTACTTCATTTGACTCTCCCTCTCCTCCTTCCTCTTCGCTTGATAAAGTAGATAAAGCTAAAAATCAAGTAACTTAGAAGAAGAAGAAGTAGAAAGAGAAAAAGGGAAAGAAGAAAAAGGAACCAAAATCGAAAGGGGGCAACCAAGTATCATCTAGCGAAAATTCACACACCACACAGTCAAAACCTAAATCTCCTTGTGTCATTTGCAATGGAGACCACTATCACCAAGATTGTCCCTGCATCCCTCGGATCTTAAGTGACTGGTCTCCTCGTTTGCACAATCCGGTAGCATCAACCTCTGGCGATCATGTTGAATACTCACCATCAACCAGTGAAAGTGAAGCACATGGACAAAGAAGGAATCCTAAACTTCCTTATAAGTTGTGTGAAGGTGATCATGCTGTCCATCGTTGTCCCTCCCGTGAAGAGGCTAAAAGAGTTTTGGATAATCATCCAGTTTCACCGCTACGACTTCCTCCTGGATATCAAAAACTCTTGCCAAGCCCTCCACCAGTTGAAAATCCGGCTGGCCCGTCATTGTGGTCAGCCGAAGTACCTATCATTGAAAATGAACAGTCTGAATCCATACCAGACGAAAGTCAAAGGGTCGATACGGCAGTTGACCCGGGCTTGCCTTCAGAGTGTTCATCTTCGAATGATACCGTCACTGAAGAGAAAGAGAACGACACTGTTCAAATTCTTTTCATCAACACAGACTCCGATGAGCTTGGGGGTAGTCCTCCCGTTCCTTTATCGCAGGAAGGAATTTCATCAGAGTCATATCCGGCCATCTATTCGGTCCACCACCAAGCAACCTAATTATTTCCTTCGACTGGAATCTGCTAGGCAGACCCCGTTTACCAGCCAGTGTACCATTCATAATTATTGTACAAGCTTACAAAATGGTCATGGTTGGTACCATCATTGATGAAGGGGCTTCTGTGAGTATCATTTCCTCAATTGCTTGGAAAGCGCTTGGTTCGCCATCACTTTTGCCTTAAGTGAGAAATCTAATAGGCTTCGACAAGGAAACCAGTCGACCTTTAGGGATCCTTCCAAATGTGCCCATTACTTTGAGAAGGAAAATTGTTCACATGAACTTTATAGTAGTTCAAGGACCTTTAGATTACAATCTACTCCTTGGATGCAATTATATTTATTACATGGGAGCCATCGTCTCCTCACTCTTTAGAGTAATGTGTTTTCCGCACGAGGGCAGAATGGTCAAGCTCATAGACCAAATGTCATTCCCCAGTTCACACATCGCAAATAGTCAAATGCCATCCCTAAATGGTCTTTTCATGCAAGAAATGTCTCATCGGTCTCCAGTCTGTCCACCTTATGAACGCGAGTGATTCAGGAAGGTGTGACTGAAACCTAGGGGGCATGTGCCCTGGTCCGCTTTGGCAGAAAAACTCTGGGTATAGGGTAGGTTTCGACGAAGGATATATGACTAGTCTGATGCTCGTCCATATAGGAAAAGGGGATTAGACCGGATAAGATACCTTCATTAGAAGGTAGGCCTTTCCTGATAGAACAAATTTTTTGTCTGCAAATTGAAGGGTAACCTGGAAACTCTACTTCGCTATACCTGGAGGTATGCAAACCTTTCCGCATGCAAGCGAAGAGCGGCTATTTATTTTTTAAATTTTTAGGACTTCTAACCCTTTAAACCCGTAAGGCTATTCATTTCCTAACTTGCATAAAGGAAGGATTCGTGGTAAAGCTTGAGAGATGTAAGCCACTTCAAAATAATCTCGAATGAGACATTTCTTATCATACAACTGGCGAGCAATGTTGAGTTCAAGCTCGTTAAAAAATAAACTCTCCACGAGCAGTTTTAGCGCATAGTTCAAGCTCATTAAAAAATAAACATAAGTCATGAGTAAGTGTTTCCCCCAGCGTTTAATCTCATTAAAAAATGAACCGGTAAATAACCATTGTGAATGCCTTATCGCCAACTTTTGAGCCTTGGTCGTGTTCTCGCCATCACCTCCACTTTGTTTTTAGCCGATCATTCACCCCCATATGAATTATTTAACCCCTTCGAGGAACATCTGTGAAGAGTGATTCTGTTAGCCATCCTTGTGACACTGTCATGATTGGAAAATTCCAAATCTTACCTGGAATCAGCTGCTACCCGAAACCATCACTCGTTCCTAAAAAACGAGTCTTCTTTAAGCTCTTTTCACCTTACTCATAAAATATGAAAAGATTGCCGAGCGACCGAGACCGAGATATCTTTGTCGTTAAACTCGTTAAAACCGAATAGCGACAAACTCATCCAAATGGACAAGAATGAGTTTCACTGTCGCTGGGCTTGCTAAAATATAGCGACAGGTTCGCCCGAAGGGCAGATTATAGAACAAGCATATGTTATCCTCCTCAAGCTTGACAAAAATAAAGAGTTACTGGTCAACAATGACTGGGGAAAATTGGGAAGAAAACTTGAAAAATCTTTATTGGTAGCAAGTCGCTCTTGAACAT
>APFE030482563.1:0-13197 GCA_000404065.3 Pinus taeda
TCCTCCCTGACTTCCTCATTTTCGAAATATTTATCTAGTTCACTTATCCAGTCCAATAGGACATCTGCAAATAGACTGCCATCGTAATTAGAAATCTCTGTTTCGGGTTTGCTGCTGGCCAATAAAATTGAACGCAACAATCTCAATTCTGGAGCTTCTTCATCTGACCCATCTGTAACAGTTAACGCTTCTTCGTCACTGTCATCTCCCAGTTCCGGGTCTCTTCGCCTACCCGCTTCCACTGCTTCCAAATGAGCTGTAAGAACTCTAACCTGCTCTCTCAATCCTTCATCTGCTCCTCGACGTCCACCTCTCCCACGTCCTCGTCTTGGTGCTTGCACCGCTGCCATCTTCCTCTATATATATATATATAAAAATGGCTCTGATACCACTTGATGGGGCCAGCCCACGTGGTCCCGCGCTATCCCAACTTACGTGGACATACACTATTAAACTCGCTTGGATATATGGTAATTGCAAATTGATTTTGGTTTTAATTAACGATCAAACCACGGTACCTGGTATTGTTTCTCCGTAGGACACCTGCCCTCCTCGAATTTGACAAACCCTAATTCACTTTTTACTGTCTGGTTCGCGCCTCTACCATCATTCTTACCTTCGTTACTTGGTCTCTGCGAGCTCTGTATGGTTTTGGTTCCACCTCTGGGTTGTCTCTGTTTGTGGTGAAACCTTGTTGAATTTCCGTCGGTCCTGTGGTGAAATAATGTTGCTTAGCTATGCCTGGTCATTACTGTGAGACTGTATATTCGACTCCAGGTTGTGTTGGTGAGTTACTGTGACTCCATCATGCATTCAGTTCGTTTTTATGACTGTAAGAACATTTATGGGTTTGCTCTTGTGAATACTGTTGGTTCTGGTCTTCTTAGAAAATTTGTGGTGAATGCCTGTAATGTATAATGTCTGGTCCGCTCAGTTGACAGATGCATAGGTCGATGGAATTTCAGCTTGGTTCTTCTCTGGCGCTCGGCTCTGTAGACAAGGTATGTCTCCGTTTCATGCTATTATTCTTTTTCCTCCGTTTGTGCTGGAACTTGCGTTTCGCAGCCCCTCTGTGGACAGGGTCTCTGTTTCGCGTTCTGTAGGTCTTTGGTTCCGGCTTACTGTAAGGTATGGTTACTTCACCTTAACAATACTCAGGGTTTTATATTTACAGCATCATCGTTTCATTTTCTTGTGCAGGGGTTTTGGCTGGTTAGAAACCCCGACCCTCCACCTTATGTTTCGCTTGCAGGTGTGGCCGGTTCCCGTGCCTTCACAAGGGCTTCTATCGATTCCACCCGGGTAGCTCTGCGCTCGTTTTATTTTCTTGCAATGATTCTTGGTCTTAGTCGCGTTTCCAGTCGCTTGTTGTGTGAACTGTTGGTTTCTCTGATGAGTCTGGGCGTATTGGGTTTACTCAAACCCTTAGTCGTAACGTAGGAGGGTTTTTATGGGTCGTTTATAACTTGGTTCGGTGAACCCTCGATGTACAGTCTATTTAATTTTTTATGTAGAAATGCAATGTAATATACAACGATATATAAGCTTGTTTACAGCTAGTTCTGGTGGCTTACCCGGTTGCTGTTGCGGTCTAGTTTGTGCCTCTGTGTTTGCGGGTTCTTTCCGCCTTGTGCTCACTTTCGTCTCGGCCAGTTAATAGATTCTTGGATACTGTAAAACACTGTTATTATATTTAACTGAAATGAAATGATGATACAACACTGTACATGTGGATTTTTGTTACTGAGGACATATGTATATTTGAACAGTTTGTTTGCTCGTGCACTCAATTAGATGAAGGAAAAAATGTATATATATTATTCTCATGCAAATGCTCCACTGCTGAACCCCTCTGGGTTATCTCGCTTGTATTTTTATACAATATTTTTGGGCAGTTTGATAACTGCTGGTAGTTATTCTATTACAGTTTATTTTGCAGTTACTGTAGGCATGATTTTCTTGACTATCAATTTGTTTACTTTGTCTGCCTTTCTACCATAGGAGTTCATTGTTTACATCACCTATTGACACTAATATACTCTTAACGTGTCTAACTAAGACGTGTTACAATATTTTAAATAAAATGAACAGAAATTTAAAATAACAGAAGTTAATATTGTATTTGACCATGAAAGAAATAAAATAACAAAAAAAAAACGTAGGAACTTGACAGGCTTGGTGTCCGTTCAATGAACTGTTTATCATTCCCAATCTTCTTCAGAAACTGTGTTCGCCCTATCTCAGTCTTCACCCTGTTGACCAGATGCTCCTGCATCACATCCTCCATAGAAATTCATGGTTTTATGTTTCTTTATGTACTAAACATAGCTTCAATAAACTTTATATCCATAGCTATTTCATTAATTACATCGTTTGTAAAGGATTATAAGATTGATTAATCAATTCTCATTATGGTGCACCGAATTGAGGAGGAGAAGATTAGGTTGATACTCGAGAAGATTTTGTTGATTTTATATATATAAAAGCATGCTTTACAACTAGAGAACTATGTTTTTCATATCAGAAATTTATTTGTTTATTGTTTTTTGAAGTTTATGAAGTAATATTGCAATTGGATTTTGTAGACACATGTATTCCTATAAGTTTTTTTTCAACTATTACATGAATAGTAAACAAAGATAGTGGTATTTTTTTAAAAAAAATTAGTTTTGAAAATTTTGTGTTATTGTTTTTCAATTTTCCTCTTTAAATTTCTTCAAAAAAATTGAAGCATTATGTTTAACAGAAAATAGATGAAAAATATGATATAAATTAGAAAATTTCAAACCCATATTCCATTGGAAGCAATATTCCTTCATCAATCCAACATGATCCAATCCACCACCTAAAGACAAATTTTTCCTTAAATTCACTAGGGTACAAAATGTTGTTGCAACAAATTTTGCATAAGAAAAATTCTTCCCTAATTTCACTAGGGTACATAAGCCTGTTGTAGAACATTTTGGATGAAAAATTCTTCCCTAATTTCACTAGGGTACAAAAGCCTATTGTAGAACATTTTGGATAAGGGGTACTGGAAATGTGTATTTTAAGACCTTGAAAGCACAATGAAGTGCCTAAATTTTCAATTCAAATATATTGATAAATCTATTTTCTTAGGGCTTAAGAAACTTGATCGACCACTTACAAATGTATCGATTGGGTCTAGTGCTCTTCTTTTTTACCTAAGCACCCCATCTCTTGCCAAAATATGAAACAAATTCTTATTCATCAGTGGTACACCATAGGATCCTTCTCCATTGATGGTCCATGATCATAATAGAGGTTTTCTTTTCTCTTCTTCTCACATAGTCTCACTGATAGAAAAAATGGTCTTTTTCACATAAGCCTTTTTAGCTAATTTGAATCAATGAAAGATCACAATATTTCTTGAAATTGTATTAATGGATTTTAATATTTTTAGTGTTGATGCAAAGACTTAATCCTAGTTGAAAAATACCACGAATATACAATATTTTTTATTATTATTAATTAGTGTAGCTAATTATTATAAGATTTGAAGAATAAGTTGATATGTATAGAGAATATCATACATAAAAATATAATGCACAATATTTTATATTTCGTTAACATAACATGTAATAATAGACTTTCTCTAATACTTTGAAATAGGATTTGGTTATGCAAGATAATGATAATTGCAAGGATTGTTTCAATATAAATTGTAAATAAGTAATCACTTCTAGGTTAGAGAAACAAATAAGTGATTCACACCTCCATATTAATTCTTTAGAACAAGAAATTTTGGAGATTAGTTGGTCCATCTTAAGCATTATAATTATTGAAACAAGAATATAATTTGAAGTACAAAAAAATTATGGTCACTTCAATTTTCTTGGATTTTGTAAGCTTGTGACAGCCTTTTAGTTATAGTGAAGTAGTTACCTTTGTTTTATCCTACATAATCTCACATAAAAATATCCTAAAAGTCATGTAAATTGTTGTTCCATTACATATTCTATTCAAAGTTTGACTAATTGGTACCAACTAAACCCTTTAACTTGATAAATTTGGTTCTCATATTCAACTTAAAGATAGGGAACAAAGTATCTCCATTGATAACATATACCAAAATATAAAGATGTCAAAAAAAAAATTAAATACTCTCACTGAAGTCTACTATGCATATTCAAGAAAGTCATAATGTTATTGAGAACAAAGGGTTGTATGCACAACTAGTTTATATCGGTTATAAGTCAAGTTAGATTTTGATTTAATTTATTGTTCCTCCACATTTAAGGTATGTTCTAAATTATTTATTATAACAAGGTTACTATATGTCAATTTCAAGTTACAATTTAGGTATAAATGTCTTTTATATTTTATGGTTTACTTTGAAATTGCTAATTTTTAAATTTAAAAACAAATAAATGTTATTTTAAAATTTAGTTTTTTATTTTTTTGCTTTGCCATTAACCATTCAGTCTTTCTAACTCTGAAATTGTCAATGTTTTACCTCAAAAGAAATTAAATGGTGTTTTTAAATTTAACTTTTTACTTTTTACTTTGCATATTTTAAAATTTCAACGGTTAATTAATTTGGTTTATTATTTTTTTATTTACCATTCTTTTCTTTTTGTTCGTCGAACTTTAACGAATCTAATTAATATTCATCATTCTAAATTTAAATTTAAGTAAATTTTTGCTTTTTGGTAACTTTTTGCTTTTTACGAGTGTTGTACTTAGTATTTCTTGAATTCAATTAAGAGTTCGTACAAGAATTCGAGCAGATTCCAAGCCGAGTTCACAATCCCAATCTCTTCAAGCCTAACATTTAGTTAAGAGGTGATGGAGACATCCGAATCCTAGCCTTTTATTCATAGCCGTTTCCTCGGTGTTCATACCATTCCTTTTCTTTTTGTTCGTGGAACTTTAACGAATCTAATTAATATTCATCAATCTAAATTTAACTTTTTGTTTTTGTTTTTGGGTAACTTTTTGCTTTTTTTTGGTGTTGTACTTAGTATTTCTTGAATTTAATTAAGAGGTCGTACAAGAATTCGAGCAGATTCCAACCGGATTTCACAATCCAAACTATTCAACCGTAACATTTAGTTAAGAGCTGATGGAGACATCCGAATCCTACAGCCGTTTCCTCAGTGTTCAAGCGGATTTCAAAATAGTAATCTGTCGCAATTGTTTCCAGATGTGCCGAATTGTTTCAAGACGTATTATATGAGGATATTAGACCATAAGTCAAATTAGATATCTGAAGTTCGTGTGTTCGATCCACAATGTTGTGGCCTTTGTATCTTTGTTGGGAGAGGGTCATGTGTTCGATCCATAATGTTGTTGTCTCTGTATGTTTGTGAGGATAGGGTCGATCCACAATCTTGTTCTCTCTGTATATTTGTTGACAGAGCGTACTGAATATATGAAAGTATCGTGTTCCATTCACGTTACTCTGTATCCACGCCCCTTTGTCCCTATGTATCTTTGTTGGGTCCTCTGTATCTTTGTATCTTTATTGGGAGAGCGGCTCTATATTTTTGTTGGGGACTGGATATATGAAAGTCTTGTGTTCGATCCACGCTCAACTCAGCTTCAAATCACTTTGGAGGTAAGCAGGCCAAATTAAATATTTGGTTAAGAGTGTTTTGCATTGAAAAGATTAATACCTTTGACTGTTTATACACATGCACAGGCATCAAAATTAGGACTTTTAATTTGAACTTAACGTCATTCGTTCGCTGCCTACATCTTTTGAAAAATGTTGACGGATTATACAAATGCACACACGTCAAAGTTATGGTTTTTAATTTGAACTTGACGTTACTTTTTACCTTTGCATTTAAAACCAGTTGTCAAATACGAAATACGTCCTATGGAACGTCAAAATTGGGGCGTTTGGTGATTACGGTAGCAAATGAAAATAATATATTTATAATCTGTAATTTTAATGGTAATGGATAAAAAAGATTATTTTTAGGAAGTTTAGATTTTTGTTTTTCTCTGGTGAGAAAATTTATTATAATTTAATTAGAAAATCAAATGACATAATTATTATGGATTATTATAAGTCAATATATGTTGGTTCATTATTATTATTCAAAAAAAAGCTATCTCACTTTCTGGTTCTTAGTTGAATAAACTTTCACTAGAACTTAATGTCCTTAAGTTTTGAACTATTAACGTACTTAAGTTTTGAACTATTAACTTGTTTGAAAAAAACAACTCTCAACGTCCTTAAGTTTTGAACTATTAATTTGTTTGGAAAAAACAACCCTCAAAATTTTGAGCCATTAATCTTTTCAATGCAAAACACTCTTTACATTATATTATTTTCTGATAATTAAATATTGTCATTAATAAAGAGAGGGTAAATAAAAGCCCTAGTCTCCTTTCCATTTTCGAGCTTTTCATATGAATAATGATTGTCATATATCTAATAGATGAGGATTATGTATTTACTTTACATCCCAATACCTCGAGCATGCTCTCCTTTCCCTCTTGAATTTCTTTCTTAATGTTTGGGAACTGTAATAACTTTCTGTTTGGAAAATCCCCAAAATTTGGTGGTATGATTTAAAAATTACATTCTGTTGTTATAGTTTTGTATCTAATGGTCGGGGAAAAATACTCTTTAATTAAAAATAAAGTTTAATTTTTAATTTGTGGCAGCCATTTATAAAAGTCTACATTTTTCTACAAAACCTTTTAGCTGTAAATTACTCGTTGGAATTCATTTATAGTCTTCATTAATGCAGATAAAATTTTAGGGGAGGCTTTTTCCGAGAGTTGAAATTCGAGGGTCCAAAGCTTTGGTGGTTGATTTTTTATTGAAATAGTTATTAAGGATGATTATCCCAAATATTAAGTCAAAATGTTTATATGTTATACCATTAACCTTTATGTTTACACTCCATAATTTTTGTAAGTAATTTTCCTTAATTTCTCAAAAAAAATTGTTATTTAAACTAATTTCCTTGGACATCATAAAAATAGGGTTTTATGGAAATTATTTGACACATGTGTTTTGATCATAGAACTATTTTTCAATCTCCCATAGAATTTCATTTTCTCCAATGTATTCCCTTCTGGTTTTGTAGAATAAGAATAAACATTGAGTTGGGTGTGACTTTTCTCAACAAATTTTGATACAATTTATTCAAATTTTACATTTTTTTAAAATGATATTGTTGTTCTCATAATTACTTATTCATATTGCAAATTTCATACATATTATTTGTTATATTGTCATGTATATATTGATAGATGAGCTATTGTTTTAAAGAATGAATCAATATGTATTATAAATAAAGAGAATGAAATGATATGCAATTTTGATTTTTTTTTTAGGTTTTTTGAGGAGGCGACGAAGGTGGAGGTGGAGGTGGTGTAGGAGGATGAGGAGGAGATGAAGGACGTTGAGGAGGAGGAGGAGGTGGAGGGGGTGGAGCAGGAGGCGAATGAGGTTGAGGAGGAGGTGGATGTGGAGGTGGAGGAGGAGGAGGAGGAGGAGGCTAAGGAGTTTGAGGTGGTGGTTGTGGAGGAGGAGGTGGTGGAGGCGGAGGCATGGGAGGATGTAATGGTGTTGGTGGAGGAGGTGATGCAGGTTGACATGGTGGAGGAGATGGTAAAGGTGGTGGAGGAGGAGGAGATGGAGGTGGAGGAGGATGAAAATGAGTTGCTGGAGGTAGAGGAGGAGAAGTAGGAGGAGGCAAATGTCGAACTGATGGAGTAGGAGGAGGAGGAGGCCAAGGTGGAGGTCGAGGAGGTTGTGGTGGAGCTAGTGGAGGAGCGGGTGGAGGTGGGGGTGGTGGTGCAGGTGGAGGAGGAGGCGGAGGTGAAGGTGGAGGTAGAGGTAGAGGTGGAGGTGGCGGAGGAGGTGGACGTAGAGGTAGAGTTGGAGGAGGTATAGGTGGAGTTGGAGGATGAACACGAGGATGTGGAGGAAGATGAGGTGGAGGTGGAGGAATATAAGGAGGTGGTGATGGAGGAGGAGAGGTGGTGGAGATGGATATGGAGGAGGAGGAGGAGGTGGTGGAGGAGTTCGTGGTGGAGGTGGAGGAGATGGTGGAAGAGCATGGTAGAGGAGGAGGATGGGGAGGATGAGGTGGAGGATGAGGAGGAGACAAAGGTGGTGGAGGAGGTGGAGTTGGAGTTGGAGGAAGATGTGGTGGAGGAGGTAGTGAAGGAAGAGGTGGGGTTGGACCCTTAAATACAAAACCCTAAACTCTAAACCATAATCATTTTATAACATTTTAGAAAGTATTTGAAACTTTTATTTAAGTGTTTATTAAAATCATTTACTAATGTCTTATAAAAACTAAATCGTAACCTCAAAAACCTAAAACATAAACCCTAAATAATAAAACCTAAACCCTAAACCTGTAACCCTAACCCGAAACCGTGAACACTAATCCCTAAACCCTAAGCATTTCATAACATTTTAAAAATTGTTTTCTAATTTTTATTTAAGAGTTTAATAAAATAATTTACTAAAGTGCTATAAACTGTCAACCCTAAACTCTAAACCACAAACCCTAAACCCCCAATCCCTAAACTCTAATCCTAAAACCCTAAACCCCAAACCCTAAACCCTATACCCTAAACCCTAAACGTTAAACGCTAAATCATAATAATTTTATAACATTTAAAAAAATATTTTAAATTCTATTTAAGTGTTAATTAAAATCATTTATTAAAGTGTTATAAATCCTAAACCCTAAAATCTAAACACGAGGCCCGAAACAATAAACCCTAAACGCTAAGAATTTTATATCATTCTAAAAAGAGTTTTGTAACTTTTACTTAAGTTTTTATCAAGATAATTTACTAAGTTGTTATAAACCCTAAACAATAAAAACTAAACCATAAACCCCAAACCCTAAACCCTAAATGCTAAACCCTAAGCCTTTTATAGAATTTCAAAAATCATTTTGTAAATTTTACTTAAGTTTTTATTAAAACAATTTACTAAAGTGTTATAAACCCTAAACCCTAAACCCTAAACCCCAAACCCTAAATCCTAAACCCCAAACCCTAAACCCTAAAACCTAAACCCCAAACCCTAAACCCTATAACTTATACCCTAAAACCTGAACCCTAAGCATTTCATAACATTTTAAAAAGTGTTTTGTAACTTTTTTATGTGTTTATTAAAAGAATATACTAAAGTGTTATAAACTTTAAACCCTAATCCCTAAAATCTAAACCCTAATTAATTTATAACATTTTAAAGAGTCCTTTGTAACGTTTATTTAAGTGTATATTAAAAGCATTTGCTAATGTGTTATAATCCCTAAACCCTAAACACTAAAGCATAAGAATTTTATAACATTTTAAAAACTATTTGTAACTTTTACTTAAGTGCTTATTAAAAGAATTTACTTAAATGTTATAAACCCTATATCCTAAACCTTAAACCCCAAACACTAATCCCTAAACCATAAAAGCTAAGAATTTCATGAGTATGTAAAATAAAGGAAGACCACTCCAGGGTATGTGAGTGTAGGAGGGAGAAAATTATGGTACATGAGATACCCCAACCTTTTTTTTTCAACCCTTCTTCATAAACGTTTTTCCTTTTATTTTCTTCATAACTCCTCGAGGCTCCATGGGATGAATGTATTATGTGTCATATGTAGTAGCAGATACCACCTTAAAGTGGGGAGGTTTATCCCTACACCCTAAACCATAAACCCTAAACCCTAAACCCTTAACCCTAAAACCTAAACCCTAAACCATAAATCCTAAACCCCAAATCCTAAAAAGTAAACCCTAAGAACTTTATAACATTTTAAAATGTGTTTTGTATCTTTTATTTAAGTGTTTATTAAAACAATTACTAAAGTGTTATAATCGTGAAACCATCAACCCTAAACCCAAATCCCTAAACCATAAACCTAAAATCTTAAAACTTAAACCCTAAGCATTTTATAAAGTTTTATAAACCCTAGACTATAAACCCTAATCCCTAAAATCTAAACCGAAAACTCTTACCCTAAACCCCAAACCCTAAACCCTAAGCATTTTATAACAATTTTAAAAATGTTTTATAACTTTTATTCAAGTGTTTACTAAAAACATTACTAAAGTGCTATAAACGCTAAACCCTAAACTCTAAACGCTAAACCCGTAACCCTAAACCATAACTGTAAACCCTAAACCCTAAGTATTTTATAACATTCTAAAATGTGTTTTGTAAATTTCATTTAAATTTTTATTGAAAGAATTTACTAAAGAGTTTTAATCCCTAAACCCTAGACTTAAAACCCTACACCCTAAACCGTAATACCTGAACCCTAAACCCTCAACATTTTATAGCATTTTAAAAATGGTTTTGTAACTTTTATTTAAGTGTTTATTAAAAGAATTTACTATAATGTTATAAACCTTAAATCCTAAACCTTCAAACCTACACCCTAAACCACAAAACCCTAAACCCTTATCATTTTATAAACGTTAAACACTCTACCATAAACCTAGAACCCTAAATCTTAGACCCTTAACCCTACACCCTAAACCCCAAACCCTAAAGCCTAACCCCAAATGCTAAGCATTTTATAACATTTTAAAAATGGTTTTGTAAATTTTATTTAATCTTTTATTAAAAGCTTTCACGAAAGTGTTACAAACCCTAAATTCAAAACCCTAAACCCTAAACCCCAAACATTAAACCTCAAACCCTTAGCTTTAAACCATAAACACTAAGCATTTTATAACATTGTAAAAATCAGTTCATAACTTTTATTTAAGTGTTTATTAAAAGCACTTACTCAAGTTTTATAAACCCTAAACACTAAACTCTAAACCCGAAGCCTAAAACCCTAAACCCTAAACCTTAAACCCTAAGCATTGTATAACATTTTAAAAACCATTTTGTAGCTTTTATTTAAGTGTTTATTAAAATAATTTGCTAAAGTGCTATAAACCCTAAAACCTAAACCCTAAACACTAAACCAAAAACCCAAAATCAAAACCCTAAACCCTAAACCCTAAGGATTTTATAACAGTTTAGAAAGAATTTTCGAAATTTTATTCAAGTATTTATTAAAAGTGTTTACTAAGGTCTTATAAACCATAAAAACTAAATCCCAGAGACCAAACTATAAACAATAAACCATAAGAATTTTATACCATTTTAAGAAGAATTTTGTAACTTTAATTTAAGCCTTGATTAAAACCATTTACTAAAGTCTTATAAACCATAATCACTAAATGCTAAACCACCATAAACCCTAAACCCCAAACCCTAAATGCTAAACCCTAATCCTTAATAATTTTATAACATTTTAAAAATAAATTTTTAATTTTTATTACAATGTCTATCAAAATAATTTACTGAAGTGTTATAAACCATAAACATTAAACCCTAAACCTTAAATCCTAAACTCTAATAATTTTAGAACATTTTAAAAAGTGTTTTTTAACATTTATTTAAGCATTTATTAAAATCATTTACTGAACCCTTATAAACCCTAAACCCCAAACCTTAAACACTAAGAATTTTATAAAATTTTAAAACGAGTTTTTTAACTTTTATTTAAGTGTTTATTAAAATAATTTATAAACCCTAAATCCTAAATAATGGACCCTGAACCCTAAGCCCCAAACCCCAAACCCTAAATACTATTATAACATTTTAAAAAGAGTTTTGTAACTTTCATTTAATTATTTATTAAAAATATTTTCTAAAGTGTTATAAACCCTAAACCCTAAAGCATAAACCCAAAACAGTAAACCCTAAACCCTAAGTAGTTTTTAACATTTTGAAAAGTGTTTTGTAACTTTTATTTAACTTTTTACTAAAATAATTTACTAAATTGTTATAAACCCTAAAACCTAAGCCTTGAGCCGTAAAACCCAAACCCGAAACCCTATACCCTAAACCTTAATCATTTTATAACGTTTTAAAAATCATTTTGTAGCTTTTCTTTAAGTGTTTGTTAAAATAATTTACTAAAGTTTTATAAAACATAAACCCTCAGCCCCAAACACTACACCTAAAACCCTAAAACCTAAACCCTATGTATTTGATAAAATTTTAAGAAGGTTTTTATAAATTTTGCTTAGGTGTTTATTAAAAGAATTTACTAAAGTGTTATAAACACTAAAACCTAAACCCTAAGCATTTTACAACATTTTAAAAGGTGTTTTGTAACTTTTATTTAAGTGTTTATTAAAAGCATTTACTAAAGTGTTATAAACGTTAAACCATAAACTCGAAACCCTAAACCCTAAACATTTAAAAAAGCATTTTGTAACTTTAGTGTTATAAATCCTAAACCATAAATCCTAAACCATAAACCCTAAACCATAAAACCTAAAACCTAAGCCCTACACCGGGAAGCCTAAGTCCCAAACCATAAACCCTAAACGGTAAAGTCTAAACACTAAGAATGTCATAACATTTTAGAAAGCATTCTGTAAATTTTATTTAAGTGTTTCTTTAAAGAATTTACTAAAGTGTTATAAAACCTAAACCCTAAACCTCAAACCCCAAACCCTATATCCTAATGCTTAAAGCCTAAAGGATAAATAGTAAAATTGTTTACTAAGGTCCTGTAAACACTAAACTATAAAGCCTAAAGCTTGAAAGCATTTACTAAGGTATTATAAAATCTAAAAACTAAACTACATAACCTAAACCCAAAATTCTAAGCCCTGACCCCAAACCCTAAAAATCCATAAACCTTAAACCCTACAAAAACACTAAAACCTAAAAACCCCAAAAAAACCTCAACCCTAAACCCTAAAAATCGTTTTTTGGCATTTTTATAAGTGTTTATTAAACCAATTTATTAAATCATTTTAACCCATCAACCTTAAACCCTAATACCCACAACCCCAACCTAAACCCTAAACCCTAAACCATAAGCACTTTATAACATTTTAAACCCCAAACCCTAAACTCTAAGTATTTGATAACATTTTAACAAGAGTTTGTAGCTTTTTTTTAAAGTGTTTATTTGAATAATTTACTAAATTGTTATAAACCCTAAACCCTAAGCATTTTATAACAATCTAGGAAGTGTTTTGTAACGTTTTAAAACCTTAAACCCTAAACATTTTATAACATTTTAATAAGCGTTTTGTAACTTCTTTTAAGTGTTTATTAAAAGAATTTACTAAAGTGTTATAAACCATAAACCCTAAAAACAACACCCTAAGAATCTTATAAAATTTTAACAGATAGAGCAGATGGTCCAACCACAGAACTTATTCTTTTTC
>APFE030482578.1:0-25321 GCA_000404065.3 Pinus taeda
GTACAATTAATCACCTATAACTCATTTCATAATTTTTCTTAATATTTTTTTCTTTAATTTTATTTATTTAATATGTACAATTAATCATCTAGAACTCATTTCATAATTCATTTTACTAAACCGTTTTTAGTTATTTCTCATGGTACTTGTCAAAATTTGGTTTCAAGTGGACCATGGGTGAAGAGTCACTTGAAACCAAGTTTCATAATCTTACCTATATTTTGGAGATCTGAATTATTTAAATTTGATTATTTCAATATGAATCCCAAATATGGGTGAAGTGGAAAATATGGGTGAAGTCCACTTGAAACGATTTTCCTTTATTATTTTAAATTTATTTATTTTTATTTTAATATTTCATTATTATTTATTATTTTTGTTGGTGCTCAATTTAATTGGCAACTCTTTTAATATTTTATTCATTTCACTCAACAATGTTTTGTTAATTTTTTTTTTTGTAAGCTGAGGAGTTGCCATTTTCTATTATCAAAAAGAAACCATTACAGATCTAAGGTGGTCTCAACCCGCCCCGCGGGGAAACCGGGTTTATTGACCACCTATAGTTTTTGATTGCTGACCAAAAATAGAAAGTTTTTAACCTGTCTTTCCATGCTTTATACACTTTAGTCTTATATCTATTACTACTGACATACATCTGCAAGTAAATATAACCATAACCCCTATGCATAGCTAAAAAACAAAACAAAGATTTGCAGTTACTAACTGCATCAAGAACATGCCTTTCTTTACTGTTCCTCAGCAGTCTCTGGCTGCTTCTTCTCCTTTTTGATCACCACACCGCTTGCCTCAAGCTGCTGTTGCAGGTCCTCCAGCCTCTTGTCTTGCATGAGCAGAGTGATTACAATATTCTTCAATTCCTTCTTCAAATTCGGAATTCCCTGCGATAATTCGGCCATTTCCACCGCTATCTGTTCCATGGCTTTGGCCATGAGTCTCTTCATGACCCAATACAGGTGTAATGACTGTTTGTATAGAGTCATTCTACCTCGGGTGTGCCCTGAGTCTGGCATGAGATTCATCCAATCCTCCATTTCTTCTTCTGACTGTGCTTGGACGACTTCTTCCTCCCAATGCTCTATAATTCTTTTAATTTTTGGGTTGGTCCTCTCATTGTATTCTTTCTCTGCTATCCTGACCCTGGTCTCAATGGTCTGCCTGCCCTGTCTTCCTCCATCTCCCATCCCGGTCTCCCCATCCTCCTCAGTGCTTCCACGGCATCGGCGTCCTCGTCTACTGCGACCTTCTACAACTCCCTGTCCTCTCCGGCCACCTCTTCCCCGGTGGCCTCTCCCTCTTCTGCGTCTGCCCCTTCCACCCTCAACTTCCGTCCTCAGCCTCCCTTCTTCCTCCTCCCCGATTCCTTTCGCTTCTCTACTTCCTGTCCGCATTGCATTTCGGCTGCTGTTCATTATTTCCTGCTAAATCTTCTCCAGATCCTCCGCCATATCTTCGCTCTCACCCTCCGAGACATCATAGACGGGAATATGGCCATACTCCGGCCTTTCTTCCATTTTTTGCTTGCCCTTCTTATCCATGTCGCTTCGGCCCTGGTCTTCGTCCGCTCCGCTGCTTCTCATCCATCTTTTCGCTGTCCTGCTACCCTTTGCGTCCATGCTGTCTTCGCTTCTGCGTTTCCCCTTCCTCTCCTCTCGGCACACAGGGCCTCCCGCTCTCCTCGCAATATAACCCGGCTTAATGTGGCTCTTTCCTGTATCACTGTGAGCCTTTTCTCGCTCTCTGCTCCACCACCTTTCCCTCCTGGTCTCGCTCCCCTGCATGCCTTTAAAACTTACCGCTTTGTCCGCTCTGCTGGACCCTATCCCCATGGAATCATGCCTCGGGCTTCTTCCTGATAGCCTGTTCACTCCACCGTCGAAATCTTGTACCCGATCGTCCTGTCGACTTGATCTGATATCTTCCCTGCCGTTCCACTTACCTGTTATAATTATGTTTTGGCCTTTGTCTGCAGGCACTTGCCTCTCCCTCCGTCGTCTCTTAATTGCATTCCCCTCCACGTTCCGCAACCCGATCGAGTGAATGTTTTGTTATTTTTTACCATAGTTATGAAATTTCTTTTATTTAGATATGAATGCCACATAACTATTCAAAATTTTTCCTTTAGCTTATTAGTTCTAATGTATAATTAATCCATAACTACTCATTTCATAATTAATTTCGCAACTTTTAATTATTTGTTACAGTAGTGGTGAAAACTTCATTATTTTTGATGGTCCACTTGGAACCATGGGTGAAGACTTTATTTTGTGGTTTGAAGTGGACTCTGGGTGAAGACTCCATTTCACCATCTTATACATAGTTTGAAGATCTAAATTATTTAGATTTCATTATTTTAATGTGATATTGGTGGAAATCTAAACCATCTAAGTTTCATTATTTCAATATGAATCCCAAATGTAATGAGTGGAGAAGTCCACTTGAAATATTTTTCCTTCACTATTTTAATCTTTCATTAATCTTTATTGTTTTTTAGACAATTTAACCAATAATTTTTTTAAAAATTTATTATTTTCCTTAACGCTATTTATTTTTCTTAAAAATATATGCAATTAATTACTAACGACTTCTTTTATAATTTATTCGTTTTAATAAACGACATTTGTCAATATTTAATTTATTCATTTTAATAAATGATATTTTTCAAAATTTAGTTATTTCTCGTCGTTTCAATTGGACCATGAGTAAAGAGTCCGCGTGAAATCAGAGTCCGCGTGAAATCACGTTTTATAACTTTACTCACATTTTAAAGTTTTTATTCATATTTTATCTCCAAAAATTCAAAATAATATAGATTTTCGAGTAATAATATTTATTATTACTATTTTATTAAAATGTTTGATATTTTCAATTTTGAAAAAATTATTATTTTATAAGAAAAATGAATTAATATCATATTACATTATTATTATTATATTTTAAAAATTATTACTAACAAGACATCAAAATTGGTATAATATAATATGAAATTTTTTAGCGATTAAGCAAGACATCAAATTGGTATATATAACATGAAAATTTTTAGCGATCAAGTAAGACATCAAATTAGTATATATAACATAAAATTTCTTAACGATCAAGCCAGACACCAAATTATATATATAAACATAAAAAAACCTTAAAATATCACAATAGTGTGAATTCAATCACTTATTTTACCCATTTAATAATTTAATTTCAAATAAATTTTAATTTTAAACAAAAATATTCATGAAAATCAAAAATTTAATATAAAATTAATAAAATTATAATTAAAATAATATAAAATATAAAATATAAAATATTCGAACGTTTTATTAATTTTAAAAATAATTATTACCATTCTAAATAAAATAAAATTACCATTTTCAAATTTATTATTTCGAAAAACCATTAAAGAAAACCAATTTATCTATTTTCTAAAAATACAACTTAATTAAGTCCTTTTTTCCCTACGCGATCTTCCGGGGTAATGTTCAAGCATTGATTCCGGGAGTGGTAATGTTCAAGCATTGATTCCGGGAGTCCTGAATAACGATTTATTTATTTTATTTAAAAAACAATTAGTCAATTTAACATGACATTGACATAAAGAGAGTCTATTAATAAAAATATTATAGATAGATTTTAATAAAACATTTTAAGGAACAGACGTGTAAAAGAATAAATGTAATTTAATAAAGCCGTTAATATTCGCGGGCAAACCAAGGATAATTTGGTAAAGCTTGAAGCTTCGTGACAGCAAGGAATAACAACCCCGGGCCCCGGCCACAAGGGTTCCCCAGTATTCAATAATGGTCAAAACAATAGGACAGGGCACTGTGTATTGAAAATTAAAAAGCAAAACCCGTTTGCCATGGACCTTCCTTCGTCCACATCGCATTGATTTAAAGGCCCTTCCGTATTCCGAGGATTCTTCCCAGCACCACTCTTCCACTCTTCTCCGCGGCTTGGTTTTTTAGGTTTCTTGCGGTGGAAGTTGAAATATTCCCCCCTCTCACGTTTTAAGTTCATGGCATTTATTATAAATTAAACGCGGAGTTTTCCCTCTGTATCACTGTGGAAGATTGCAGAGCAGGTCGAACTTAGCTGTTTTGCTAAGACTTGAGAGCGGTTTCATTTAATTTCAGATCGCGGTAGTTTGTTTCGTTAGCTATGGATCGTGGAGGCAACTTTGGTGGAAGAGGAAGAGGAAAAGGTGGAAATGGAGGAGGGCGAGGCCGAGGGCGAGGCCAAGGCCAAGGCCAAGGCCAGGGCCAGGGCCAGGGCCAGGGCCAAGGTCAAGGTCAGGGAAGAGGCAGAGGTAGGGGTTCAGCGGATCAACCCCGAGGTCCTCCGCCTCCTGAAACTGGTAAGTGAATTTCTGTTTTTTGTGCTTGCTTTTGGTTTTTCTGCAAAAAACGATGAAGGCGAATGTTTCTTGTTTCTTGATTGTTTTTTCGTTTTAATTTTTTTCACAGTTCTAGCTCCTCAAATGAGGGATCTTAATATCAGTACTCAAGAGCCTTCTAGGGTACCTTCTATCCCTCGAGCAGAGGCTCCTGCTGCAGCTGAAGCCAGCTGTTCTACATCTATGGCTTTTGCGAAGGAGTCCGTTGAGGGATTTAGCAGTGTCCAGATTCCTTCGAGCTCGGTTTCATTCGGATCCATTAAGTTAGAAAGCAAGTTGGAGAGTGGACAGAGAGCTAAGGCCACTCTTGTTCCCGTTAATCGACCAGATGGTGGAGGCAAGAGGGCCATTGCCCCTATCAGACTTTATGCCAATCACTTCCTCGTTAAGTTTAACCCGGGAGTGAAAATTTTCCACTATGACTTCGATATACAGAGAGTCAGTAATGGATCTGCGAAGAAGGAAAAGGAGAAGAAACCTGGGAAAGCAGAAAAGGAAACGAAAGTAGGGAGGGTTTCCAAGGAAGATACTTTGGAAGTTAAAAAGAAGTTGTTGAAAGAAAATAGCGCTGTCTTTGGTAATGCTAAAGTTGTTTTTGATGGGAAAAAAAACATATACAGTACACAGCGTTTGCCTGAAGGAAAATACAGTGTTAAACTACTGAAAGATGAAGAGGCCCCAGCACAGCGTTTGCCTCAAGGAAAATACAGTGTTAAACTACTGAAAGATGAAGAGGCCCCAGCCAAAGAGTTTTCTGTGGCGCTGAAGTATACTGGGCATGAGCTGAGTGGAGTGTCTTTGGCCCAATTTTTAAACATCACTGAGAAGAAACATGTAGAATTAAATGCGGACCTTCTGCAGTGCTTGGATCTGGTCATGAGAGAGCATCCCAATGAGAATCGAATTCTGGTGGGAAGAAGTCTTTATCCCAAGCAATTTGAACGAGATGCAGATATTGGCGGTGCAGCAGTGGCCGCAAGGGGCTTTTATCAAAGTCTGAGGCCCACGGCTCAAGGATTAGTGTTGAACGTAGACCTATCTGCAATAGTTTTTCACAAGAGCATTAAAGTGCTTGATTATTTATGGGAAAGTAGTAAAATTGACTGCAGAGAGAACCAAGCTCTCTCTGAAAGAGAGATGAGGGAAGCAAAGAGAGTTCTCAAGGGGTTGAAAATTAAAGTTACCCACAGACGGTGTTCTCAGAAATTCACAATAGTAGGACTGACAAAACAGGTGACCACGGAAATCAAATTTCTCATGACCGAGGACAATGGCACTCAGCGAATGGTTACTATGGTGGAATTTTTCAGGATAAAGCATGGATGTAAAATTGCTTTCCAGCTGCTGCCTTGCCTGGACATCAGTAAAAGCAAAGAAAAACCGAATTATGTTCCCATGGAGTTTTGTATGATCTGTGAAGGCCAAAGATTTCCTCGAGATAACTTGAACGGTTACCAGTCAAAGAATTTTAGTCGAATTGCCTGCCCATCTGCTGATGAAAGACAAAGGAGAATCAATCAAATTATGCTGAGTCAAGATGGACCTAAACAGTAAGTTAAATTTGGAATGTCAAATTCACAATTCTGGTTCTTTTGTTATTCTGCAACTTAGCTTTTAGCAAAGTTTAATCTGGATTGTCATATTCGCAATTCTGGTTTCTGGTCCTTTTGTCATTCAGCAACTTAGCCTTTAGTAAAGTAAGTTTAATCTGGATTGTCATATTCACAATTATTGTTTCTGGTGCTTTTGTCATTCAGCAACTTAGCTTTTTAGCAAAATAAGTTAAATCTGGATTGTAATTTGCAATTGTGGTTTTCGGTGCCTTTGTCATTCTGTAACCCAGCTTTTAGTAAAGTAATTTTAATTTGGATCGTCATATTCACAATTCTGGTTTATGGTAACATAGCTTTAGCAAAGTAAGCTTAATCTGGATTATGATATTCACAATTCTGGTTTCTGGTGCTTTTGTCATTCTGCAACTTAGCTTTAGCAAAGTAAGTTTAATCTGGATTGTAATATTCATGATTCCGGTTTCTGGTGCTTTTGTCATTCTGCACCCTAGCTTTTAGCAAAGTTTGTTTATTCTGGATGGTCATATTCACAATTCCCGTTCTTTTGTCATCCTGCAAATTACTTTTAGCAAAGTTTGTTTATTCTGGATGTTCATATTCACAATTCTGGTTCTTTTTGCCATCCCGGAACTTAGCTTTTGACATATATCATAAACTGTTTTACATATACAGATGTATATAGGGTTTTTATTTACTGAGAATAGCTTTTTTGTGAGCTTATTGGAGAATTATAAGCACAGAGCAGTAAAGCATTAATGACAGTATAAGTTCATATATACGCAGAGTTTCAATGGCATACATATTGCTCATAAACTGTTATTAATGCTCAGTAGCTGAGTGCGTATTGGTTGCCTAGAAGATTGAGTAGTATTAGCGTTTTGTTGGTCTAGATATATAGTGTTTTGATTCTGCTAACTTGGCTATGTTTTCTGGCATTTGCAGTGGTCCCTTTCTTCCTCACTTTGGAATGGCAGTGGTTGGGGATATGACAAAGGTGATGGGGCGAGTACTAGAAGCTCCCACGCTTAAGCTCGGGGATGGAGGTCGAAATAAGCAAGTAATTCCACCTCAGGAACATCGACAGTGGAACCTCATGAGTAGCCATGTTTTTGATGGGAGGCGGATTCAAAAATGGGGTCTCCTAAGCTTCACCTGGGACAAGCCTTCGACTGATCTAGAAAACATCATTAAGAACTTCACATCTTCCTTGGTGAGAAGGTGTGGAGAGATAGGAGTGGCCATGAATCCGTCTCCTTTCATTTCGGAATCTAAGCCCATGGTCCAGTTCAATGATATGAAGGCCCTTCAACAAACTTTGTTGGGTGTGCAGGTAAAAGCCAAAGGGGAGTTACAAATTTTAATAATTGCTATGGAGGAGAAACATCCAGGGTATAATACTCTGAAGCTTATTGCAGAAACAGATGTCGGATTGGTGACGCAGTGTTGTTTGTTTGATCATGTCAAAAAATGCTCAGATCGGGCAACACAATCTCAGGCATCACAATATCTGGCTAATTTGGCATTGAAGATAAATGCCAAAGTGGGGGGAAGTAACGCGGCGCTTCTTCATAGCTTGTCTCGCCAGTTACCGAGATTTGGCAGCGACCATGTCATGTACATTGGCGCAGATGTAAATCATCCTGGATCGGGGGATAGTACGAGTCCTTCCATTGCTGCAGTGGTTGGAAGCATCAACTGGCCCTGGTGCAATCGCTATAATGCGAGAGTCAGCTATCAGAGTCACAGGGTGGAACACATCCAACAACTCGAGGAGATGTCTAAGGAATTACTGGACGATTATTTCAAAGCAAACAAGAAGCTGCCTGATAGGATACTCTTCTTCAGAGATGGTGTGAGTGAGAGTCAATTCGATATGGTTCTCAACTCAGAATTAGAAGCCCTCAGAGAAGCAGTAGCCCACTTCAAAAACTACAATCCTCCTGTTTCCTTCATAGTAGCTCAGAAGAGACATCACACCAGACTGTTCCTTGGTGATGGAGAGCAACGGACGAAGTCTGGCAATGTTCCTCCTGGCACTGTGGTGGACACAGTCATTGTTCATCCACGACAGTTTGATTTCTATCTGTGCAGCCATAATGGGCTTCTGGGCACTAGCAAGCCCACTCATTACCATGTTCTCTGGGATGATAACCGCTTCAGTTCTGATGAGCTGGAAACCTTGATTAACAATCTTTGTTATACATTTGCAAGATGCACAAAGCCAGTGTCATTGGCCCCCCCTGTGTATTATGCAGATCTTGCGGCTTATCGGGGTCGATTATACTTGCAGGGATTAGCATTTACATCGTCTGAGACTGCATCCACTTCTTCCTCATCGTCTTCCTCAGCTCATCTGAATTTTCCTAAACTTCATGATGGGGTCAAGAACGCCATGTTCTTTTGCTGATTTTGCTATTTCACTGTATATGATTTTAAGGAACTGGGATTATGCATGGAAAGCATGGCCTTGCAAGTGGGCTATTTTGATTGGTATTTGCTGGCCCTGCAAGTGGGCTATTTTGATTGGTATTTTGCTGAAAGTAGGTTGGTCTTAAAATGGAAAGAAATGCTTTTCCATAGAAATAGAAAGATAGTTGTAGATAGTAGATGGTATGTTCAATTTTTTTTTTTTGTACAATGTGATTGATATCACATCAAATTCTGACATTGCTCATGGCTACGGGATGAACCATGTATGGTTCCAATTTTTGAAGTTTTCTACAGAATTTTTAATTCCTGATGTTCGTCAATCACATCAAATTCTGACAGTGCTCATGGCTACCGGATGAACCATGTATGGTTCCAATTTTTGAAGTTTTCTACAGAATTTTTAATTCCTGATGTTCTGGCTGAATGTAGTGTGCCATTGATTTTTACCATTGCATATTATTTTTTATTCTCTGCTATTATTTGATGTAGTATTTGGTTGTCTTTGCTATTCTTATTTTTAATGAAAAAAATATTCATTTAATCTGGACATCGTTTTGCCATTTTCAAAGAAGAGTTGTGGTTTTTTGGCATGTGGTTCAAGTTCTAACCTGGGTAACCTGGGTATATGGAGGTTAGGATACTAAATTTTTAAGGTTGAATTTAAATGTAAACAAATATTTGCTGTATGATGTAATTCTAAAATTGATTATGTAGTTTTAATTTTTTTATTCCTTTTTTGAGTCTCGAGACTTTTCAGTCAAATTTCTTATGTAGAAAGTGGGTTGATATTTGTTAGCTTTCAACCACTCAAACAAAAACTAACTTACTGAACTATTTAAAATTATATTTAGTTTATTTAAACTATTAAAATATTTTAAAAAATGCTTATTACACTTATCTAATGTTGAGAGTTGTTACAAGTCTTAATATTTTGATCTCGAAGGGGTTGTTTACATTGAACAGAGGGTTTCAGGCTACAATCTGAACTTGCCGATTAATTTAGTATTTTACATTTCAAAGACTTTAAGTTCTTTAATTGAGAATATCATGTTTCTTGTATGGTAGACAGACAGGCTGTCGAGTCAAAATATATTTTAGTCTGTTGTACACATACAGTCTGGCACGCACACTTGTGTCTGTAGAAATTCTATCAGTAAGGTATGTTTTAAAAAAATTAAATAAATTTTGGTATGTTTAATTATCACTGGTGGTAAACTTGGTAGAATTTTGCAAAAATTTAAATAAAATTTGATATGCTGTTAACTTATTAGAATTTTACTAGGTTTATTATTAGAATTTTATTAGGTTTATTGACTACAAGAAAATTGTGATTGTGAAGTCTAAATAAAAAATGTATATGTAAAATGTATATTGTTATATCAAAATCGAAAATGATATTTATATGTAAAATCTCAAAAATTTAAATAAATTTTGATGTGTGATGAACCAGGTAGAATTTTACAACTAAAACTATGTTTATCGACTATAAGAAAATTGTGATTATGAAGTCTAAATAAAAATATATATGTAAAAATTTAATATACTATGTTAAAATCCAAATAAAACTACATCTATATGAATATGTATTATTTCTATGTAAAAATCTATATTGCTATACTAAAATCTATCTAAAATCTATATGCTATAACTAAAACTATATCTATATGTAAAATCTATATTATTATTATCATAAAATAATATGTAAAATCTATATTGCTCTATCCAAGGGAAAAATTGAAGTTAAAGATAGTTTTTTTTATTAATATTTCTCTTTTGAATATAAAATATGGTATTTTAAAACTATAGTTTAAGAGAAAAAATATCAAATTAACTTTGAATTCTACACATGTTTAAACCATAATTTAATTATTAAAATTATTACAATTTTGAAACTATGATCTTAATAATAAGAACATAAAACAGGGTGTTTTAAAATATTACTTAAAATACTTGTATTATTAACTTAAAATATTAATATTAAATATGATACTAATCTTTTTAAATAATTATAACTCTTAATAATTCAAAGACTAACCATGACATTAATATTAATTTATCAAACTACTATTACAACTTTTTTTTAAACCATTGATTTAAAATTATATGGGAAAATAAAATCCAACCACATTATGTTTAAAAAAAATTACATTTCATAAATTTACAGCTCTATCATTTTTAAATGTATTTAATATCAATAATATTAAAATACTTTTTAAATATAATTTTATATATTAATGATAATTTAAAAAATAAAAATATTAAAATTAAGAAAAAGTGTAATAACTAAGGGGTCTGTAAGGTAACTATTATAATGATATAATTTAAGTTTAAATTTAGATTGTGTAGATAATGGTCATTTGAAGCTTTTCACTCTTGATGCCCTATCATGGTTACTTTACAACTATTATGTGATGATGATGTGACACCTAAAGTCATTGTAGTGACATCCATTGGCTTAAGGTTAATTGTTTTTACCATTAATTTTAATTAGAATTTAAATGTATTGTGTTTATATAAATATTAATGTTAATAAATAATATATTTATTTAAGTTATTATTAAATTAAAAATGTATTACACATGTAAAAGTTATAAGTGTTATTCACAAACACAAAAATAAGTTGATTTTTGGAACTCATGTACCTTGAAGTGCAGTGTCTATAATCAATGATTGATGTTTCATCCTCTCGATCAACGATGGATAATATTAAGGTTTTGAATTTGGTCATATTGACCTCTCTCTTGCCAAAACATTAGGTCATTTTGTCAGTTCGTTTTAATAGAGTTTGCTTTGCTCTACCACTTAAACTTTTCTTGTTTGTGCTGCCATGTTCACTTAACCATCTGGCCAGAGTCTGTTCTTTTTAGTGCGGTGGTGGAAATAATTTGCAAAGTTTTTTCTAATTTGGTGAGTTGAAAAATTATACATTTAATTAGGGTTTTTTGTTCTTTGACTTATTTCTATCTCATGTACTTTGTATTGAACCCTTTATTGGATTTTTTTCTCCATTAACAGTTATTGTGATTAACAAGGAAACATTACCAGTGATACTGCACTGCTCTGTCATTTTTACTAGATATTGTTTTTCTTGACTATCATTTATTTTTTGTGTTTTCCTTCTGAAACTTGTTGTAAAGATTACTATACTCCATTCTTGCAATTTTAAGCGAGCTTCTTAGGAAGAAAATTGTCTAAATTATTCTCTTTGGTGCTTCACAAACTGTATTTAGTGAATTTACCCTAAATTTTCATTTATGAACGATTTTTCCTACAATATGGGATTCAACATCTCAAGATTTTATCAATTGAATTCACTGTCTGCTGAACCACATATAAGGTTCGGTTAACACTCACATTCCTTTTGGCTAACTAGTTTATTTTGTTGTGGCTTCTCATACTGGGCCATGCTGATAGTAATAGTTATTTGTATAAAATTTCCCTCCCAAGGTTTTTAACCCTACAAGATATATATAAGCTTTGCTTATTCTATTATTTGTTTAATATTTTTATTTCCATTCTTTTAAATCAGGCTTAGAGTTTTTACAAGGTTAAAAACCCTAATGAATTTTGGCTTGATTGTTTAATAGTAGCAGATGGTTTATACTTCTAAGTTCTAATCGTAGTTATAAAATTATGTTTTACTCATATATGGTAACTTGGCTTGTTGAGGCATAATAGGGTACTCTGTTTATAAACTTCTCTTCCAGGCAACTTGAACTTTAGGACTCTCTCTTTTCCTTTGCTCAATATAAATTTATATTTCTTTAAACATTCACAGGTATATTGGAATCTTCACAAATTTTGAAACTTTTTCCTTCGTGAAAGTAATAAGGAGCCTTTCCAGTGTTTCACAAAAATTTTGGCTTCTTTCTCTAGGTCGGGTGTCCCTAAACTCTTGGTTGTTACTTTGATTGTGATTGACTCCCTTCCCGAAGACAAGACCCCAAGATACAATTTTTTTTTTTTTGTTTTTTTGTTTATATGTCTATACAATTTCTCAGAATAATTCCTGAGAGGAAGTTTATAAATTTGAAGGCTTCCATGCCTAATGTATAATTGT
Source organism: Pinus taeda (assembly GCA_000404065.3). Classification (NCBI taxonomy): domain Eukaryota; kingdom Viridiplantae; phylum Streptophyta; class Pinopsida; order Pinales; family Pinaceae; genus Pinus; species Pinus taeda. The sequence continues at coordinate 12,467 of APFE030482578.1, forward strand.
AAGGAGTTATGACCGACTGATAATCCTTCAAATAGAAGGATTTAAATTATTAATATTATGATATCCTTTTTAACCATTACTTTACTTTTCAGTTGTGTGTGTGGGGTGGGGTGTGTATAGGAAAAATATGTTGAATGTTTTTCCTTTCCAATACAATTCATATGAGATGATTCTATTAGTTTCAATTGTGTGTGTGGGGTGGGGTGTGTATAAGAAAAATATGTTGAATGTTTTTCCTTTCCAATACAGTTCATATGAGATGATTCTATTAGTTTTACACTCATATGTTCTTAATTTTCTTCTCATAAAATTCTCTCTATTAATTTGTGGATTGCTCTTTATGTGTATTAATTGATACTATGGTATTTTAAATGTCATATTTATATAGGTTAGTTCTTTACCCTTGTAGTTATACTCAAAGGTTGTCTACCTCCATACTAAGTACAAATTGAGCTAGTTCTCTTCAAAGGATTTATTGTAAAAAGTTTAGCTAATACTTTAGTAATGTCTTTGAAAATTATATTGTCTAAAATCTTTTGATAAAGTAATGTCTCTTCTACATTTTTTGCGCAACTTTTACTCATTTCCTACTGTTTCAGGTCCTTTTCAACTCATACATGTGCTTATGTTCACCATTTAAATCTACGATTACCTATATTTAGCATGTTTTCCATACTTTTATAACTATCTCAGTAAAATAACATCTTTGAGTTTGACACTCTTACACATAAATTGTTATTTAAACTAGATTTCTATCCTCTCAGACTACTTTTAAGTCATTTTCATTTTCTCCTTTCTTTTTGGTTATATACAAATATACAGAGAAATATACACTTGAAAGAAAACAAGTAGACTATTTCTAAACTAACAAAATATTTCTCTATTTATATCACACAAAATTCTATAAAAACACTTATTCTCAATATAATATGAACAATAATTTTCTAGCAACTAAAAATATTTCTTCTGTTTTGATAATTTCACCGACTCTAAATATTTTAGGTATCTAAAAATCATATCTTCTATTCCAGGAAATAATTAAATTATGTTTCCTCTTTCTAACATATTTACTCAGAGTTCTCTCATTTCCACAGAGTTTTGATATAAAATATCTTAACAACTCAATTCATAAAATGATATATTCGAGATACCAAATTGAAAATGGTAATATGGAAATTAATATTGGAGCTACCATGCTCCACCCTACTGTAATTTCTTTCAGCAAGGAGTCCCCCCTAGCTCTCAAGTTTGCAAGGTCCCTTCCTTTTTCTAGTTTTTTTTCTTTTGCCTCTCACCTATTTCTACACTGCGTGAATCATTCCAACAACAAAAGACAAAAAACATCCCCTTTTTCCCAAAGTAGTTGGTAGTTGATAACTACCTCTACCTCATCCACTAGGTGGCAGGCGGTTACTTGCTCATTAATGAGTACCACTTCTCCACGCTCAAAGACAATGTTATGTCTTTAGGGGAAGTTATTGATCAATAATTTCCATCATTCTTAATAATCTAATTCTCAGATTAGGTGCCTAGGTCTTAATCAATAGGGGTAATTACTTTCCACTATTAACTTCTAGCCTCATCTCTTTTAGCCAAATGTACCTTCACCATTAATTTCCATATTCTTTTATTTTTATTAACGTCATATTAACATATATCTACATTTAATATTTATTAGTGATACAACACATAAACTAGTTTCAAATACGTCTTTAAAGTTATAACAATAAACACACTTAACATTTACAAATTTACAATATAAACTCCAAGTCAGGGGATATCACATCCTTCTTTGCTTGAGTTTGACATTGCCCCATTGTCTACTATGGAATTCTAGAACTCAACCTAGTTTTCAAAATAAGGATGGATATGCTTCTTTAAAAGCATCTTCCATTTCCTAAGTTGCCTCTTCTCGACTAAAATGCTTCCACTGAACTTTAAGTTGGATAATGTTTCTATTCCATAGGGTGACTTTCCTCTGGTCTAATATGCTTAGAGCTTCTGCTAGGAATTCTCCCTCTAGTCTAACATGTGTAGAGGTATACCATGAATTGTTTCTTCGGTTCTATATGTACAACAATCAAATCAATTATGTGAGTTGTATCATGTACATACTTCTTTAATTAAGACACATGAAAAACATTATGAACTTTTATGCTTGTTGGAAGAGCATTTTGATAAGCCACTGGACCAATCCTTGCCAACACTTCAAATGGTCCACAATATTTGGGTGACAACTTGACACAATTCCCAAGTCCAAGAGTGTTCTCTTCTTTGGTTTCACTTCTAGATAAACATGGTCACTAACATTGAATTGTTTTTGAGCCCTTTTCAAATATGCATAACTATTTTGTCTATCCCGAGCTGTTTGCAAATTCAATTTCACATGTTTAACTATTTCTTCCATTTCTTTCAGCATATCTGGTCCTAAAACTAACCTATCTTCAAGATGATCCCAACTCAAGGGAACTTTACACCATCTCCAATATATCACTTCAAAAAGACTCATTTTTAATTGGATCTGATAATCATTATTGTCACGACAAATTCAACTAAGTTGAGATAATATTCCCACTTAGTGGGCCTATCCATGACATACATTCTCAACATGTCCTCTAGAATTTGATTGGTCCTTTATGTTTGACCATCAGTAAAAGGATGATAAGATATGCTAAAATCAGTTTTGTACCCATGCCATCAAATAAAAACTTCCAAAACTTGGAAGTAAATTTTGCATCACAGTTTGAAATCATAGTCTTAAGTGTTAGAAAATCATAAAGGCAGAAATATTTTCTCTTATTTGGAAATTACTTGTGATTTCTTTGAGTTATTATTATCTTTCTTATGCTCTTATTTTATCTTAGTTCATGAAGCAATTACCAAAACCAAAATGCGAAAATCAAGGACTCTAGATGTAGGCACTCATCCAAGGATAAAACCCCTATGCAAGGGAAAACCCAGTGAAGAACTCTTCCTTCAGTAATTCAAAATGAGATACACCAAGAACTTAGACCTACAAACCTTTCTCCTCCACCAAGTCAACCTTCCAATGAGATATACCAGCCTTCAATAGTCTCTTCTTGTCTAGAAGCTACAACCTAGCATCAACCTAGAATTTTTGGCCTCAACCTCACCAACAACTTCATAATTTTAGCCCCTTCAACAACTGTAGAATTTCGGCCCCCAACAAAAATCCAGAACTTCGCACGTGTGAGATAAGAGAGAGAAAGAGAAATTTCAGTTCCTTTAGCAAGATGTTGGCCTCTTTCTTCTTTACTAGACTTTTCCTCTTCTCCCCTTGAAATTCACACTTTTTCTTAACCCAAAAACTGTAGATCGAACTTGTTGAGTTGGTGCTTCAAATGAGGTCGTGTTGCTCCAGTATATAGGATTCTTGTGAGGTTGGATTCCCGTGTTTGAGTCTGACTTGGTGGAGGAGTCCTAGAAGACCTAAAATACAATAAAATAAATTTATTATTTGACAAATAAATCCTAAGAAGGGTTCTTTACAATATGACATGGACAAGGACACTTGACATACACCCTAGAAGCCTTCAATGGAGGATTTGACCTAAAAACAATTGATCTAAGCATGAAACCCATGCTTTAATAAGTCATTTTCTTTAATAATAAAATATCTTTTTCTTTCTTTTGACAAATATATTTCCTTACGACTCAAATAAAATTATGAAGACCGACACTAGTTACATTATTCAACACTCCCTCTTAACTAGGGAGGTATTCATATTAAAAAATATATATAGGTACATGGAAGAACTCCAAAATGAACTACAAAGAGTTATAACACACCTTATGTTGAGGACTAGAAACTTGACCAGGGTATTCTATTCGGGTGGGACTAAGATGGACTCAAGATTTCAGCCAGTCTAAGTACCATAAGACTTACTTGCTAACAATCAACCTAGGGATTTAGGTGCATATCCAATGTCAAAGATCCAAGACCAATGCCACCCTCCCTCTTTGGGATCTAGACATCAACACAAAGGCCGACCAAATGTCCTTCCAAGAATCCACCATTAGATGCTTCAACTCTCCCTATCAAACTAGATATATCCATTTGTCCAAGCATGCTTCCAGAGTGTTTAATCTTCTTGTGAAGAGATTTACCTGTAAAAACACAAAACCCAATCGATAATAAAGTTTCAAATATACAAGTAAACACAAACCTTCAACGTCTTCTGATGCTACTATCATCAAGTTATCTATGCAATGCGTCAGAAGTTTTTTTCTTCTTTCATTTCTTCAACAACACCAAATACATATTCATATCTTTCTCAAGTCTTTTGTTTGCAACTTTATGAACATCTATCGATAGTAATTTTGCTTACTTCAAAGTATTCACTATCCTACTATGCCCTCCCTCCTAACTGGGGATACATACCCTTTTCTCTATCCAAGCTCCCTCTCAACTTAGGGAGATCAACCACTTCCTTCTTCTATAACACTAGAGAGCCTTTCATGGCTCCAAATCTTCTTTTGACATCAAGGTCATCTTGATCATCATACCCTCCTTTATCATGCTTACCAGTATTATCAAGTCATCTTCACTTACGAACATCTTCAACATCTTGAAAATTATGTACTTGCACAACTTAAACAACAAGTACAACAAAAAACAAATATACATAAGCATGAAGTTAATTATTTAAAAATCATGTCAATACTATAATGGAAGCATCAAACAACTAAACCTATTTAGGTTCATAATCAACAACAAACACATACTAGACTTCAACCTCTTGCTAGGGTTTAATCATGAACCCTAGACCCCATCCACGAGACACAAAGTCTTAGATATCATCAATTCAATAGCAATCCAATCATAGTACTATATATCTAAGACTTTTAATATTAATTTTGGAATTCTTTGATAGATTATACTAGGGTTTGTTACATACCCTAGTTTTATTATCAAAATTAAATAATACCATAAAACAATATCATTATATCCTAGAATATCAATCTCTAATAGGGCTTTGTTACAAACCCTATAAAATATAAACAATTAGGTTAGCATACTAGCATATACATATCGAGAACTTCGTGCACTAACATCTCATATCAATATCCACTAGGTAAACCCAATAAACAAACATTAATATATCAAAGTTAGATATACAATAATTTCATTCAGGCTAGGGTTTTGATAAAACATATGAACATACACCCAGGGTTTCACTCCTAGGATCTTATTATAGACATTACATGGTTTTCATCATAAACCCTAATTCACCAAACCCTAAATATCTATGGATTCAATACATAACTTGGACATTAACAACAAATGCTAAAGATCTAGGGTTTCTATTATAACAATACCAAAACCTAAACATCAAAAGAATAGGAATTCTAGATTTCATCAACAACCCTAAATAGACTAGGGTATCATAATCAACATTGACATACCCTTAGCAACAAGAGGTTAGGGTTTTGTAGTGAACCCTAAAGGTTAGGGTTACACAAGAATGATCAATAACATCACGAGTGTAGATTCAATCTAATGATTAATCAACTTAACAATAATATTTAAGATTGAAAACCCTAGACATAATGATGTCAGTAATGTAAAGAAAAATTCAAAAGAATAATGATCGTACCTTTTACATGAATAGAACTTTATAACAAAGCTAATAGTCTAAGACATACCTTGAGTTGTTCCTTAACAAACCTTGTAGCACATCAATTCTTAAAGGGAAAAACTTGTTCTATGCTTCAAGTCTATCCTTTGAAGTCTCCTCCATGACCCTTGAGCATTCAATAAGCTTTCCTAACCAAGGAGAATATAAAGGGAAAGGTTATTAGCATATAATATAAACAAGTCTTGATGCGAGGAGGAAAATATGAAATGATGAAACAAAGAATAAGATACTTATCTTTTGGTAAAATGGTGGAGGCTCCCTCTTAACCCAATCCTTTTTAGGGATACCTACAACCTTATCAAAATAATTTAAAAACATTCTAACAAGACATGTTAGACCTATAAACACAAGGAAAGAAAGTCAAAACTAAAAATAAAAGACAAAGAGGGATATGTGAGAGAGAGAGGACTTAGTAGTATAAGTCCTTGACTTCTGATTATTAGGTCTTGTTCTTCTTAGGCAGAGCCTCATCAGTAACATTTGATTGATCCCTATCTCTCTTCTTATTCCTTGGATTCTCTGAACATTAATTTTTGTATTGACCCATCTTGTGACAATTGTAACATTCGATCTTGGATAAGTCAACCTTCTTATTTGGTCCTTTGAACTTATTGAAGGTTCCTTCTTCTTGTGATGAGAAGAATAGGAATTAGAGATGTTTTCTTCTTCATCCTCCTTCTTGTTTACTAATGATACTTGAGGTTCTTCTTAACTGCATACATTCCATTTGTTCAAATGTTGGTGTATCCTTCCAACTGTTAAGTCCTGATGCAAAGGCACTCCAAGATTTTGGTAGTCCTAGAAGAGCAGTAATTACGAGCTCCTTTTTTGGGACAACTTCATCTATTGCTTGGAGTTCATCTCTGATTCTAGATATCCTTATAAATTAGGATGACATAGTGTCGTAGTTTTCCATCTTAATAGTCCTTAATTCATTCTTGAGACTTGCTATTTGACCAATGTTTTTGATTGTGAATAGTTTGGAAAGAGCCTCATACATTTCTTGAGTGAAATCTATGTTGGATATTTATGGATTAGGTTTTCCTCAACTCCATCCACTATTAGGTTCATAGCCAATATTTCTGTTTATCTGAACTCTTCTTTCTGTTCTTCACTTGATTCATCTGTAGGCTTCTTGATTTTTCCTTAAACAAAATTCAAAACTTTGTTCTTTTTGAGAATAAGATCTATCCTCTTTTTCCAGGCCCTATAGTTAGAGGCTCCTTCTATTTTGTTTTCTCCCTTCATTGGATTTTTAATATTGATATCTTCTACTCCTTACGGCCTGACCTTAAAACTCCTTATTCTCCTTTCACTAGATCTTCAATCTACCTTTTTCTTCCTTCTTTCACCTTAGCTCTGATACCATGTTCGAAAATTGGAAAGGCAAAAAGATTTTCTCTTGTTTGATAATTACTTGTGATTTCTTTGAGTTCTTATTACCTTTCTTATGTTCTTCTTTTATATTATCTCATCATGCAATTACCAAAACCAAAATACGAAGATCAAGGACATCAGATGTAGGCACTCAAGCAAGGATAAAACCCATATGCAGGGGAAAACCCAGTCAAGAACTCTTCCTTTAGTAATTTTGGCTCCTAGAAGCAATCCATAACTTCGCACGTGTGAGATAAGAGATATAAATCTCAGTTTCTTTAGCAAGATGTTGCCTCCTTATTCTTTACTATAATTTTCCTCTTCTCTCCTTGAAATTTACACTTTTTCTTAACCCAAAAACTACAGATCGAACTTGTTGAGTTGGTGCTTCAAATGAGGTTTAGTTGATCCAATATATAGGCTTCTTGTGAGGTCAAATTCCTCTGTTTGTGGTCGACTCATCCTTCCTTGTGGCTGACTTGGTGAAGGATGCCTAGAAGACCTAAAATACAAAAAAATAAATTTCTTCTTTGAAAAATAAATCCCAAGAAGGGTTCTTTACAATATGAATTAGACAAGGACACTTGACATACACCCTAGAAGAATCCAATGGAGGCTTTGACCTAAAAACAATTTACCCAAGCATGAAATCCATGCTTTAATAAGTCAATTTCTTTAATAATACAATTTATTTTTCTTTCTTTTGAAAAATGTATTTCATTATGACTAAAATACAATTATGAAGGCTGACACTAGTTACATTCTTCAACATTAAGCATGCTATGAAATCTAAATACTTCCTTCATGCATATTTCTATTATGTTTATGGCTTTGAAGGTCGACTTTACAAGAATATAATGTGATGCCTTACTAAGCTTGTCTACTACAACCATTATAGATTCATGTTGTCTCCTTGTTTTTGGAAATCCAGTGATGAAATCCATAAATATTACCTGCCATTTCTATTATGGAATGGGTAAAAGATGTAATAATTCAGCTGAATGTTGATGAGAAGCTTTAACTTGTTGACATTCTAAACATTTGGTCACATATTCTGTTGTTTCTGATTTCATATTAGGAAAATAAAAATATTTTCTTAACATAGTTATTAGCTTCTGATAATTGGAAATGGGTAAAGGCTGTAATAATTCTACCGGAAGTTGACGAGAAGCTTTAGCTTGTTGACATTCTAAACATTTGGCCACATATTCTGCTGTTTCTGATTTCATATTAGGAAAATAAAAATATTTTCTTAACATAGTTATTAGCTTCTGATAACCAAGATGTATTGTAGGCTTCTTATGCAATTCATCAAGAACAATATTTTTTTTTTTTTTTTGGTTGGATCATTAGGTATATAAATTATGTCCCTATAAATCAGCAAATTTTGATCAATCATTGAAAAATATTCTCTTCCTCATCTTGCGAATCAAATCTTTAATATTTTTTCCTTAATTTTTACATATTCTTGATCAAAATATGCAATTGTTTTCACCTTTTCAACCAGATTTGTTTGCCAATTGCTTGCATAAATGACACGAATCTAGTTTAATTTTCAACTAAGAGAATTTTCTATTTTGTTTTCTTTTCCTTTAATGTGTATCATTTCAAAATCATATTCACTAAGGAATTCCAGCCACTGTGCTTGCCTAACATTAAGATTTGGATGATCAAACACTGTATTTAAGACTGACATTATCGATTTTTAGTTAAAATTTCCTTTCGATTATATAGTGCCTCCACATTTTTAACACATGAATGATGGCTATTATTTCTAGATCATGTGTAGCATAGTTCCTCTCATGGTCTTTAAGTTTTCTAGATTCATAACTTATTACATGATTGTTGGGAGCGAGATCCCCCAAGGGCAGTTTTGGGGCTAAAAGCCCATGTTAAGTCAATTTTTGCAATAAATTGTAAAGACTCCGCATTTTGTGGTCGCAGAGCTCGAAGGTCTTAGGTTTCAAAAAGGGTAGTTCGCCCTTAGTTTTGTAAAGTAAAGTCCGCTGTAAGAGATGTACCCATGGTCCGCGGACCATGGGATTGTATAAAAAGAGCTAAGCTCTAAGTAGTTTATGAATGAATCAATAGAATGGCAGATCATGTAATAGAGTGATAGCTCTGAGAAGGAAGTCTAAGTCTTGGGTCGTAGTGTAGACAGAGGCTCTGCAGCTAAGTGTGCAGAGGCCTAGGGTAGAAGTCCGCAGCTGAGTGTGCAGACCCCTGCAACTGTGTGCACATGGTGGACAAAGTCTGTAGCACTTGGAGATATTAATAAAAGGAGTTATTCTGCAATTTTTGTGTCTTTGTTTTGTTGACGGGTTTGGATATATTATGTATGAATTTATTTTATTATGCTTATATGATGCACGAATGAATGCAATTACATTGAATAATTGAATGCAATCACGAATATCTGCTTACAAGGTGATAACTTTAAGTATTTGACAAGATAAGCAAATCACTTAGGGTAATTGAGGAATCTGCACTGCATGCTTCCAAATTAGCGCGAAAATACCTGAGCCACAGGTTAGGGCTGCGCGAAGGTCGATCGTATACTTCCGTGAAGGTATTGAGGATCGGAATAGAGGATTTTTCTTGCAAGCCCTAGAGTGAAACCACCTACGTGAAGGAAGGTATAGAAGAAATCAAATGACATCACAACCATCTCAGGGTGTGGAAACTTGGTTCCAACATCCCCCCATACTGCTTCGGGTGAGACTTCGGTCCGTGCTCCATGGTTTGATGTCGAAAGGGCCAATAGTGTAGGGATTCGTTTGGCTAATTAACACTGAATTTGGGTCAGGCCCCCTCAATCCAACAAATGGTTCCATTGCCGGGACCAGAATCTGCATAAGAGATGTGTGATGTCATTAGAATCCAACTAAGAAGGAGATTGGAGATTGATTGGATAAAAAAATCCATGAATTCATGACACAAGAGAACCGAATCCCGCGACTGACAAAGGAATAGTGGTTGGAGATATACCTGTATACAGATATCCATGAGATCTTTTTATGCTCCTTCCCTATTGAGATATATGAGTGGATCACGAAGTTAGCAGATAGCCAAGGAAGGTGGAAAATTGACGGTCATATTCTGTGGACCCCAGAGCTAGTGCGAAGGTTGGAGGCCTCGAAGGTTAAGATAGGCTGCACTGTCGATCATTGGCTCGATCACATTATAGGAGGATTTGTGATTGAATTCATGGTCGAAACCTCAGTCAGCTACAATGAGGCGGAGCGATGCTTTTTCAAAGGACTACGAGGTAAGTACGTAAAATATTTGAATACCTGGATTAAAATGCTATTGTGGAAAAAAAGGGTTATGCAACTACCTTAATGTTCGGGACTACGCGAAGTGGAAAAACTTACAGGAACGAAAGAAAAAGGGTCCGGAGTATAGTTCCTTGATTTCACCTCTGTGAGGTGACAAAGAAGGGATAGCGAAGGTTTCTTCGCGAAGTGCTATTTAGTTAATAGGACAAGGATTCTCGCGAATACTACCTCCGCCCACACCACCTCTGACTTCACTACCCTCACCTCCAACTTCACCCATACCACCTCCACCTCCATCGCGGTTCAGTATGGTAAATACAGTGAAGTTTCCTTTGTTCAAAGGATTGGGAAATCAGGACCCGGACCAATTTTGGTTCGTTGTGAGGGATGTATGGGAAGCTCAAGGTGTTACAGATCATCATATAAAGAAGGCAACACTGGTTAGTGCTCTGCAAGATCGCGTGCTAACTTGGTATATTAAGTACTCTAACGATAACCCGAATGCTGGAGTAACAGACATCCAGGCAACACTGAACAAGGAATTTAGTAGGCCTAAATATGAGGCGCAATCGATTGTGGGAGTAAAAGAGATCGCGATGCAACTAGGCGAGATGCCTTGGGAACTAGATCAAAGGTTGAAATGTACAATCCATGAATTTGACAGATGGACATCATCGCGAGTGGTTTGTGGCTTCGCTACTACCACACTTAAGGAGTGCGTTGTTGCAGTAGAAGATAACAACTCAGGTGGAGGCCTTGGAGATTGCCATGAGACTACATGAAACTCCGATGCAAGATCCTAATCTGGGATTTCAACAGATCCATGCGCAATTGAAGAATATGTGCCTTGAGATGCAAAGTTTGAAGCAGGACAGAACGGTTTGACCAGAGGTACACGAGGAGGTATGGTGCTTGAAATGCAAGAGTCAGGGTCATGACAAAAACCATTGCCCGGTCTTTGAAAACTATATTGCAGAAGGAGGACCAATGCCTTTAAGGCCAGAAGCTCAAGCAGGACCTAGCACGGGGCCTGCATTGTGGTGCGCTATCTATCAGATAGCTCAAAAACATGCCATGGATAACTGTCACTTGCTACAGAAGTTTGTACAGACACTGCAACAACTGTTCTACAACTTTTGTAGGTCGATAAGGCATGATGAGCGTACTTGCAGGAGCTATGAATTGATGATGGATATAACTCATGCTTATAGGGTTTAGGCCGAAACGGGGCCCCTTGACCAGAGCACAAGAATGACATGGATAGGATTTCAGGGGCACAGAAGAGGCCGAGGCGGAGGAGGACCTGGTAGAGGACGAGGACAGTTGATTTGCTACAATTGCAGAGGACTAGGACACTATGCCTGTGATTGCACTAATTTGGCGCGTTTGTCATGCAAGTATTGCACACTGTTTGATCATGAAATGGAAGGCTGTCCTACACTGATAGCTAGGATACGTGATAAAGGGGTGCTACCACCTCCACTGACTCATAACCTATAGATGATGAGGTCTAAGCCACGTGAGGAAGATCCAAATGTAAATATCGTGCTCAGAAGTGGAATCACGATAGGAGATGACAAGGGGAAACATCCAGAAGATAGTACATGGGTTCGCAAAGCCCCAGAAAAGGAGGCTGAGTTTGATTTGGAGCGTGCACATGAAACCTTCATGGAAGCTAAGAAGATCTTCGCTGGGGCCTCCACCTCAGGAAGAAAGGATAAGCCTGAGCAGGAGATGGACCCCTCTATGCTCACAACTTTCTTGGAAACCTATATGAAGTTACTACTCAACAGTAAGGCTGTGAAAGGGTTACAAGAACTCATCAATAGATGCGCTGGAGCCACACCAGGTGAGCCGCACGTAGTACGAAAGATTGGCAAGCATAAAACAAGGGTAGGACGGGAGATGAGATTGACTGCACAGATAGGAGAGTATGAAATGGATCAGGTCATTTTGGACTTGGGATCAGATGCGAGTGTCATACCAAAGCAGACGTGGGAGCGAATGGGATAGCTATGCTACAATGGTATCCAATTCAGCTAAGGATGGCGAATAAAAAAAAGATCACCCCCATGGGGTGGTTGCAGGGGGTGATCGTGGATATTGAGGGAGTGAGCGCACTAGATGATTTTGAAGTAATAGAGTTAGTGGATGATAGAAATTCCTATCCCACACTCCCGGGAATTGACTGGGCTACTGATATGAACGGGGTAATCAATATGAAGAAGTGAAAGATGATCTTTGAGAAAAGATTGTTGCGCGTAATAGTACCCCTCGATCTTACTGAAGGATCACGCTATACTGAACTTGTCCGCGATTATGAGAATGATGACGACCTGGACTGTATTTATAAGATAACAACACGAAAGCAAGATTGGGTGAATCCCATCACGGATGGATGGATTACATGGGATTGCGAGAGTTCCTACACTTCAGACTTTAATGAAGAAATAGAATGCGGACAGAATCTGATACATGAGGTAACTATGCTGAATTGTAACATGATGACCCGGTTGCTGCGCTATGTGTCGTCAGAGGTA
>APFE030482578.1:35496-63957 GCA_000404065.3 Pinus taeda
AAATGCAACATAATAACATATGAGGCTAGTCATGGAAAGCATATAACACATACCCAACACATTAACTGTAGATGCTTCTTGAATATTATTTACTATTTATTTTATATTTAAAGGATTTTGTGGATAGTCCCCCCCATCAATGATTTCATGGAAACCCCAACACTTGATTGATGGCCTATTTAATTCACCAAAGGTTCTATTGCCTACTTCTGCTACCTGCCCACTTATTTGAGTCATATTTTTTTGCCAATTTACATTTTTGTTGTAGTCCCCCCTTGGAACACTCTTGGAAGTATTGGGCAAAGAAGTCTTCTTAAATCCTTTCTTTTTAATGTTCAACTTCTAATTTTTCTTAGCCATCCAACTTTTAGAATGATCACTTTTATGTTTTTTTGGTTGCAACACAATTTTTCCTTCATTATTATTTCATCCATTGTTTTGAATTGTTAAATTCAATCCTCTCCTTATAACAAAAAGGCAGGTAGATGATAAACCTCCGTATTTTTTCCTTTTCTTCTTTCAGATATTGTACATAGTGCAACAAGCTCATAAATTTGTTTACAAATTCATTGATGGTTGATTGTCCCAACCTCAAATCATGAAACTCCTTGACTTTCTCATCATAGTACCTTTTTGTTAAATTCTTCTTTTTAAATAGTTTCCATGTCAAATATTTTGCTCCTAATTTTCTTTATGGCTTTGTTTTCTTCCCACAATAAGGTTGTTTTGCTAGTCAGCTGATATGTAGCCAATATGGCCTTTAGATTACTAGGGTAAGTATAGACCTCAAAATGTTTTGACATATTTAGAAGCCAAGTTTCTACTCCCTCTTTAGATTCTATGTCAAAGTTCGCAGTTATGATATTCTTAAATTCACCTTGTAACTGAGACACAACCTTTTTCTTCTTTGATACATAAACACTACTCCTAGACTTTTGTTCTTCCATATCATCATCAAACTTAAGTTTTTGACTCTCACTGGAAGTTATAGATTCATTTCTATATGGTGATTCGCTTATGAGGTTTTTCAACTTTCTTATTACCTTTGTTTTCTTCTAACCTCTTGAGTATGTAGCCATTTATATCTTCTTGTTCATCCCTTGCTTTAGATAGTTTTTCTTGATTAACTTTAATACTGTTTAAATCTGCCTTTATACTACAGACTATTTGTAAAATTTTAGATTCATGATTATCTAGATTTCCAATTTCTCCTCCTATCATTCACAACTCAATATTATGCTCTTCACCTCCTCTAGGTGATCCTACAAAAGTTTGTGTATTGATATCTTTAGCCATTCTTTAGTATTTTTTTTTGGAGTAGTTTTGTTGTGTGTATATTACATAGAAAAATATATTTCAGTTAGGACCCATAAAATGTCCAATGTTGTAACCTACAACTTTGACACCACTTGTAATAAGCCCCTCTAAATACACCTTCATTTAATTTAATTTTAATTTTTATATTTAATTATACATCAATACCTAAGTTTCATCTTTCCAAACAAATTTATCCTTTAATATATATTTCATTCATTTCTATTTTTCTTATCTTTAGTGTCTTTCTTTGTTTGATAAAGACATTTATAATATTATTTGTTTCACTCTATCTAAGTTTCTTTTACTTCCAATATCACATCTTACCTTGTATTTCTTTTTACAAGATCGATTATGGTTTTATATATTCCAAAAAAGAGGGTGGAGAAAGCTCCTCATACATATGAAGCTGGAAAGAGTCATGCTGAAGGAGAGGAAGTTAGGAACATAGTCTCGGGAGCCTTTAGACATGAGTCCAAAAATTCCAGAGGTTCCTACTACATTTCTGGAATACTGCCTTACAAACTGAGAAAGCAAGAAAATACACTTACATAACATAAATTTCAGAAATTAAGAGAATTCAGAAACACTTATGGGGCAATTTAATATTTTTTAATAGATTGATCTTGCTGAGATCTCTGTTTATCGCTCTGATAGTTTGAGTTTTCTCCTTCTTGATTCAGAGTAATGTTTTTAAGGTAGCTGACTATCTCCTCAAGGTGAGTGCACTTATTGGCGAGGGAGTCTATTTCAGCCTTCTAGCTCTCCAATTGTCTCTTCAAAGCACATTTTCCAGACCTCATTTGAGCCTTCAAGTCTTGAGTTGTCTCTGTTATCTTGATGATCATGAATTTGTTTTCTCTGCATGTAGCTCCTTTCTCATTTTGGGAAGCTCGATCTATTGGATTTAAGTCCATTGTTGAATGGTCTTCTGTTGTCCTTAGATTTGATATATGATCCTCTGTGGTGTGCTCGCTTTTCCTACTATCTCTGCTAGGAAAAAGCCCTTCTATTGGTCTTTGGAGCTTGTTGGAGCAATGCCTATGCTCCTTCTTGCTGTAAGGACTAAGTTCCAACTTCCTTTGGATATAGCACCAAACTGTTAGCTTGATTCAAAACAAGGAGCAATATAGATCAAGCCTTACAACAAAGACAACGAAATAGCAGAGTATAATATAGATGCTAGAGGAGAGAGCAGAAAGGTGTAGGATGTAGGAATTGACAGGGTAAGTTCCTCAGATAGAACACCAAAGGATACCACTCAAAAACGGATCACAGATCAATACACCATTATTCTTGATGTGGTTAAAACCCTCAAAGAGGGAAACAGTCCACGGCCTAAGCCAATGCGACAACTTCAAGAAATTTATTAATAAAAGAATGAAAATTTACATAAGCTTCTCTCATGAACAATTACCCTACAAATGACCCTCCATGCTCTTTAAATAGAGATCATGGACCAATTGGGTGTTAAGTCATGGATCAAGTGTCGGTAATACCAATGAGAGAATGAATCGTCAGATCACTACATATCATGACCATCAGATTGTAAGTTACAAAAGTACATAGTAAAGAAACACACTTTACCTAACTCTACACTAGACCAACTTATACTTAACTATTTCCTATGTGTTGGAATATCCTAACACAGAAATCCAAAGGGGAGGCTAAATGAAGATGTGAATCTTACAGGAAGATTGTGTGCATAAAGATAACAACATTCCACAGGTTGTGTTCTTGGAGAAAGCTTGTGATCGCACAGAGGGGGAGCGAGGAGGCCCAAGAGGGCCAAGGGAAGGTGAATAAGAGTGGAACATGGGCTGAGAATAATGGAGGGGACAATAAAGAAATAGGGAGATTGTTGGGGAAATAGATCAATAGATAGAAACATGGGAGATTGGGGAGTGAATAGCTAAGAGGGAGGCCCAAAATATAAAGGAGAGGGGGGAGCAGATGGAGACCAAGTCAGCAGAGAAGAGATGCAAACCTTGGGGAGCGCGATTGGAGGCAAGATGAAAATCTTTGAGCTGGTGGAGTGGCCGAAAATACTCATTGAATTTCATGTGGAGTCACGAGATCTCCATGCTTTTTCAGTCAAGAGGAATTCTCTGCAGAGATATGAATAGGTACTGTAGATCAAATTTGAATTGAACCACAAAATATAGTAGAATGAATAGACTTTTGACATGATTTTCATACAGTGACAACAACCCTAAGGAATAGGTGTGAGAAACACATCCTCATCGACTCTTGTTTCCCCTTCAGACCTAGCTACTGCCAAATTTGCATGGTGGTCCACAAAACTATTGCTTTCCTGCAAGATATGTTTAAAAGTGACATTTCCCAAGTCTTCCATATTTTACCTTATTCTTTTGGGGATTCGGTGCATGGCTGCATTTGGGAGGTTTCTTCTACTGATCATGGATTCAATTATGATTGCTGAATCTCCTATTATAAAAGGGTCTCTAATTTACTTTTTTTTTTTAATACCTTGGTTCCCATTAGCAAGCCATAAGCCTCTGCCTTATTGTTAGAGGTTTCCCTCAACCCCCATGCATAAGTGATTGGATTATTCCCCCTGGTTCGAGGAGGATCCCTCCTACTCTAGCTCTACCCAAGTTGTTTTTGGAGGCACTGTCGAAGAAGAGACAATGCCTGTTCAAATTTCCTTTCCATGTTGAGAATTCTTCCTGATTTAATATATTTTTCTAGTTTTGAGTTGGAGGAATTACATTGGGATTGATATTCCAATTACTTCTGATAGTTTCTTGGCTGATTCAATTCCTTTCTTCTTGCTGGAGGTTGCTATGTCTATTTCTTTTAATCTTTTCATGTTTAGAAATTCTAAAGTGAGTCCCCAAGTTTTTGACAGAACTCTTCCAATCTTTGGACTTTGGTCTTTGAAGATGCTTTTATTTCTTAAGAGCCAAATCTGCCAACAGAGAAATGATGAGAGACTTTCCCAAATTTTTTTTTATGGTTTTCTTGTTCTTCATTGAGTAGGGTTATTTTTTTCTCCATTCAGTAAAGAAGTCATTAAAAGTTATGGAAAATTTGAGCTCCAATTCCAGAGGACTAATAAGCTGCTTCCAACACTCTAGTAAATGGACAATCCAGAAAGAGATCTTGGATGGATTATTCTTCATTTAGGCACTTTGAGCACCTTGACAAGCCGGAGAATCCCCTTCTTTTAAGGTTATCAGCAGTAAAAATTATTCCTTTTAGGAGAGTCCAACTGAAAATTTTAACTTTGGGGAGGCTTTTTGTCTTCCATATAGATTTGTAGGGGGACCAATCTGGTCCATCTTACTGATCCTAGAGAGAGTTATATCTGGACTTGATTAAGTTGGCACCCCAACTAGGATCCTAGATGACACTGTCTTCATCTTCCATATTTGTTGGGGTTGATCCTTTGAGATGGAGGACTAAGAGATCCCATTGGATTTTTAATTTTGGTGGCAGATTTGGAATGTGCCAATCATGCCAGTTTCTATTTTCCCATCGAGAGATGGAATGCAGGGAGGTTATCCCCTTAGCTTGCATTGATTCTCTTATCTCATGGATACCTGGGTAGGTTGATAAAGGCTATTTCCCCATGATTCTGTCTCCCCATACCTTGATACTTTTTCCATTTCCGGGAATCTTCGACGTGTACTTGGAGATAGTAGGTAACATTTCTTTGACTGGCTTCCATACTTGTGAGCATGTCCTTATTGGGAAAATTTCATCTAGCAAGTGGGTTCTTTGTTGATTCATATATTTTAAGGCCAAAGTTTGTTTCCACCGGTTGTCCTTTCCGGTTACCAATCTCCATATAATTTTGGCCCCTAGTGCAACATTCATCATTCCAGGAAGACTTATAGATAAGCCTCCCTTCTCATAAGGAAAAATTACTTGTTCCCATTTTACCAAACTGAAATTTTTGGTCTCCTGTTTCCCTCCCTGCCATAGAAAACCCCTGATTATTAATTCCATTTGTTTGTGGATGCTTGTTGGAGCTAGAATAGTGACATATTGGTAAATTGGCAGCGCAGTGAGCATGGATTTGATTAGCGTCACCCTGCCCGCAATGTTCAACCACAACACTCCCCAACTTTAGATTTTTTCCTTCATCTTTTTAGTTTGTGTGCTCCATAACTCAGCCTTTAGATATTATTTAGTTATGGGTAGTCCTAGGTAGAAAAAGTGATTTCAATTTGCCTGTATGGGTATCTCAAGGATCTGAGATATTCTTTGCATGGGGTGAGAGGGAGCATTCCAACCATATATTCTACATTTTACATTGTTTAAGAGATCACCTGAAACCCCCATGAAGTTATCTAGGAATTTTTTAAATCTTTGGGAAATGATGCATGAGGCTCCACCCATCAACAATGTGTCATCTGCGAACAAGGAATGATTAATGTTTCTTATACCATGTGAAATGTGCAAGCTAGTTAGTGTTCTTTCTCTCCCACTCTTTTCCAGAGCTCTACTTAACGAGTCTGCCATTATTATATATAAGAAAGGTGAAAGAGGACAACCCTGCCTTAACCCTCTGGAACTTTGAAAGAAATTATTCGTTCTTTTGTTTATCAACGGGGCTATCCATGGTCCCATTATGCATGCACTGATTACCTCAATAATTTTGTTTGAGAAACCAAATTTCTTTAAGACAATAGTGAGGTAAGGGAGACTTACATGGTTAGAGGCATTAGCCAAATCTAATTTTATGATAATTCCCTATTCTTTTTTCAGCATGCTTGAGTGTAGAGCTTGCTGGACCACCATAACATTATCTATAATCTGTCTATTTGGAACAAAGCCTCCTTGGTTTTCCGAGATAATCTCAGGGATAAATTTCTTTATTCGATTGGCTATGATCTTCATTATTATTTTGTAAGAGGAGTTGCACAATGAGATAGGAAAAAATTTGCTAAAAGTGGAAGGCCTAGCATCCTTTGGTATTAAAGCCAGATAGGAGGATTTAGTGAATCCTCCCATTTTTTTTTAATAAAAACATTCCTTATCATTCTTATTAAATCCTTTTTTTATTATCTGCTAGTGCTGCTTGTAAAAAGAAATTGTGAATCCATCTGGACCCAATGCTATATCCGGATGGAGACCCCATACAACTACCTCAATTTCATTTTTTGTGATTTCTTGCATAATTTCTTCTTTTGTGATTTCTTATTTGATTGGCTATGATCTTCATTATTATTTTGTAAGAGGAGTTGCACAATGAGATAGGATGAAATCTACTAAAAGTGGAAGGCCTAACATCCTTTGGAATTAAAGCCAGATAGGAGGATTTAGTGAATCCTCCCATTTTTTTTAATAAAAACATTCCTTATCATTCTCACTAAATCCTTTTTTTATTATCTGCTAGTGCTGCCTATAAACAGAAATTGTGAATCCATCCGGACCCAATGCTTTATCCGGATGGAGACCCCATACAACTACCTCAATTTCTTCTTTTGCAATTTCTTGCATAATTTCCGAGTTTTGTGCAGCACTTGTCTTGTTTGGCACATGTTGCAAAAAGGTTTCGTAGTCTACTCTTTCTCCACTGACTGTTAGGAGGTTTTGAAATGTTCGTGAGCTTATTTTTTTTTAATTCAGTAGCTCCTCTAATTTCCTGTCCCTCTATTTGGATTTTGTCGATTTGATTTTTGGCTTTTCTGATTTTCATAGTGTTATGAAAAGATGTTGTATTTTTATCACCTGCTTTTAACCAAAGGCTTCTTGACTTTAATCTCACCACTTCCTCTTCTTTCTAGTTTTCTCTGTATATTTCCCAAAAGAGGGCCTTTTCCTGAAGATGGTCCTCTTTGTTATCCTCGTTTTCTTTTGCCTCTTGAAGTTTCTCCATATTTTTTAATAACTTAGCCTTTCTTTTCTTTGTTTGCCTCTGGCCCATATTTTCAGTTCTTTTTTCAAGTTTTTTAGCTTGGTTTCCCACACATAGTAGGGAGACCCCATGACTTTTTGAGACCACACTTCTGCAATTAGATTTCTGAAATCTTCATTGCCGTTCCATAATGGGAAGTATCTGAAAGGTATTGGGCCTTGATTTTCCATCAACCCCATAGTAACTACCACCGGCTTATGATCTGATGCTGTTGTGTGAATGATTATTGATCTTGCTGAACTGTAGTTGGAGATGATGCTGCCCTAAACTAAAATCCTATCTAATCTTTCCTTTATATTGATGCTTCCTACCCTTTTGTTGTTCCATGTATACTTACCATTGTTGGGAGGGATGTCTATTAGATTAAATTTTTTCCATAATATTTTCAATGGCATCCCTTGAAGGGTCTGAGTGGTAAACTCCTCTGAATTTCTCCTCTACATTAAGGACAAGATTGAGGTCCCCTCCCAATTTTTTTTTTTTTTTTTTTTTTTTTTTGTTTGTGTTTTTTGTTTTTTTTTTTTTTTTTTTTTGAGTGTCATTTAAGGTCTCTTTAACCATATTCCAACATTGTTCTTTTTCCCTAAAATGGTTGGGAGCATATATATTGACAATTGCAGAATTTATAATTGGTGGTTGTCTCTTTTAGGTCTGTTCTGATCCAATGTTGTTCCTTTTTTTGTTGTAGCAGCTCCCATTTTCCTTTCCTCCATAATGTGCAGATTCCCCCCGAGGCCCCTATAGCTTGTTGAGTTGTTCCCTCATAATTTTTTTGATTTTTGATCATTTTTTCCGAGTCTTGGCAACTAGTTTTGGTCTCTTGAAGTATTATTATATCTGGGATTTCCTTTACTAGAATATATTTTGCTGCATTTACTTTAAAAGGTGTCCCCAAACCACGACAATTCCAAGAGACCACAATCATTAATTATTTAGTTAATGAGTAGAGGGTCCTTTCCCTCTTTGATGATTTTGTTTTTTCTCATTATTCCCGGAGCTTTCCCCAAAAAGCAGTCCATGGGCTGCTGCGTTCCTAAAGCCATCTCTTTTTTTGCCGCTTCATCTCTTAGTTCTTTGTTATATTTTATTCTTGCTTTCTTTTGGTGATCTAAGATTTGAAGAGATTCCTTTGATTGGTTTCTTGTCAGAATTCTATCAACTGAGGAGGGAGGAGGGCTGCGAGGGATAATAAGAACGAAGGGGGTGAGGATATGGGAAGGAGAGAGATGAGGGGAGGAGGGGTGAGATCTTACCTTTTATTTATTATTCATCACATTCACATGCATTAAAAATGTGCAACAACTCTTTTGTGGTCATTCTATAACCTTAGGGCTTTCTTGTGGATATATACATTGAGGATTGATTTCTCACCATTTATCATAGTTCGTTTAAAAATTGGGTCTTTGTGTGCATTGTTTTAATCCTTAATACAAATATATCAACATAAATGTTGTTTTTAATATCCTATGGCCATGGTACTTAATTAGTTTGTTCTCCTTTTTGTAACAAATGTTTCTATATGTCCTAAGCTCTTAAGTAAACATGGTGAAGCACAATTTTAATGTTCACAATGGTGATTCGAACTAAGATATCCCCCTTTATATTATTATGTAATTTGTGGACCCCTTTATATTTATGTAATTTGTGATTCCACCGCATGTTTATTTGATGTTTTCCAAAGTATTTTTTTTTTCATCATACATGCCAAATGATGGGAATAATGCATGGACAACTCCGATTACTTGGAGATCCTCTATTGGTTCACCCCATGTGGGTCCACATGGCATCCACATGCAAACATTGGTTAACCTCAAGGTATTGAATCAATGATATATGCTTCTTCCTCTTGATCCAATGATGGATACTATTAGGGTTTTGAATTTCGTAATATCGACCTTCCTCTTACCAGAACATTAGGTTATTTTGTCAATTAGTTTTGACATAGTTTTCTCTACTACAGTTTTCTCAAACTTTTCTTATCTGTGCCACCATGTTCACTTAAACATATGACTACAAAGTTTGTTCTTTTTAGTGTGGTGGCATAGATACTTTGCGACGGTTTTTCTAACTTGGTGAGTTGTAGAATGATACATTTTAATTAGGGTTTTTCAATCTTTGACTTATTTATATCTCATGTATTATGTATCAAACTCTTTGTTGAAAAATTTTCTCCATCAATGTTTACTGTGATTAACAGGGAAACTTTACCAGTGATACTTCCGCTCTATCATTTTTACTAGAGATGGTTTTTCTTAGCTACTTAATCTCTTTTACATGTTTTATTTTTGGAACTTCTTGTAAATATTACTATACACCGTTCTATATTTTTAGAAGACAAATTGTTTAAATTATTATTTTTGGTGCTTCACACATTGTATTTAGCGAATTTAACTTAACTTTTTCAGGGGTAACTTCACTTCTTCTTATGAACAATTTTCCCTATGTTATGGAATTCTCAAAGTTTTATCGGTTGAATTTTCTCTTAGCTGAACCACATATGAGGTCCGGTTAACCCTAAAATTCTTTCTTTGTCTCTTTTCAAAAATCCTTTTGGTGATATCACTATAGTTCTTATAAGGTAGGGAGTTTCAAAATCAAACCCTTCCCGGTAGGAATTTTCATCAATTTCCTTTTTAGTTATAAATTCTGGCTAGCTAGTTTATTTTTCCATGGCTTCACATGTTTGGCTACACTGAAATAAATAGTTGTTTGTATAAAATTTGTTAAATTTTCATTCTTAGGGTTTTCAACTCTACAAAAATATATAATATTTATTTCTTCTATTATCTACTTATCATTGTTATTTCCATTCTCTTTTAAATCAGGGGTAAGGTTTATATAGAGTTAAAAACTCTAATGAATTTCAACTTGATTGTTTAATAATAAAATGGCTTATCTAAATTTTAGCCATAGTTATAAAATTATGTTTTACTCGTAAATGGTAATTTGGCTTGTAGAGGCGTAACCTAATACTATGTTCATAAACTTCTCTTCTAAGTAATTTGGCCTTCAAGCCTCTCCCTTTTTCTTCGCTCAATATTTAGTTTCCTATTCTCTCAATAGACATTAATTCAATTTATATTTCTTTGGATATTCATAGGCATATTGGAGTCTTCACAAGTTTTTAAACTCTCTCCTTTGTGAAAGTAATAAGGAGCCTTTCCAATGTTTAACAAATTTTCCATCTTTCTTCAGGTTGGGTGTCCCTAAACTCCTGGTTTTTACTTTATTTGTGCTTGACTCGCTTTTCGAAGACAAGGCACAAGGATACACATTTATTTGTTTGTTTGTTTGTTTTATATATGTTTATACAATTTCTTAGAATACTTCTTGAGAGGAAGTATATAAATTTGAATGCTTCCATGCCTAATGTATAATTGTAAGGAGTTATGACATATTGATGATCCTAAGAATTTAAATTATTAATTTTATGGTCTCCTTTTTTACCATAATTACTTTACTTTTCAGATGTATGATTTTTTTTTTTGGTTATAAAGAAAAATATGTCAAATGTTTTTCTTTTTCAATACAATTCATATGAGATGATTCTATTAGTTCTATGCTCTTTCGTTCTTAATTTACTTTTCTCATAAAATTATCTGTATTCATTTGTGGATTGTTCCTTATGTGTACTGACCAGTACTCGTATTTTAAATATCATATTTATATAGGTTAGTTCTTTACCCCTGTAGCTATACTCAAAGGTTGTCTACCTCCATATTAAGTACATATTGAGCAAGTTCTCTTCAAGGGATTTACTGTAAAACGTTTAGTTTATACCTTAGCCTTGTCTTAGATAATTATATTGTCCAAAATATTTTGATAAAGTAATGTATCTTCTACATTATTGCTCGATCTTTACTCATTTCATATTGTTTCAAGTCTTTTTGACCTTATATTTATTTAACATTTAACTCTATGATTACTTATAGTAGCATGTTTTCCATACTTTTATAACTATATCAGAAAATAACATTTCTGAGTTTGACACTCTTACACATAAGTTGTTATTCAAACTAAATTTCCATCCTCTCAGACTACTTTTAAGTCATATTTTAATTTTCTCCTTTCTTCTTGGTTATATATAAATATATAAATGAATATACACTTGAAAGAAAATAAGCTGACTATTTCTAAACTAACAACATATTTCTTATTTATATCACACAAAATTCTATAAGAACCCTTATTCTTAATATAAGATGAACAATAATTTTCTAGTAGTTCAAAATACTTCTTCTGTTTTGATAATGTCACCAACTCTAAAAATTTTAGGTATCTAAAAATCATATCTTCTATTCCAGGAAATAATTCAATTTTGTTTCCTTTTTTCCAACATATTTACTCATAGTTCTTTCATTTGCACTGAATTTTGATATAAAACATCTTAACAACTCAATTCATAAAATAATAATGCACCGGGATATTCATGATACTAACTTGAAAATGATAATCAAGAAATTAATATTAGAGCTACTAGGCTCCACCTAACAGTGACTTATTTCAGTAAATAGTCCCCTTGATCTCCTAGGCCTGCAAGTTCCTTTTCTTTTCCTTGTTTTGTTCCTTTTGCCTCTTACCCAGTTTTGCTCTGTGTGAATCATTCCAATAGGAAAAGACAAAAACATCCCCCGTTTTCCAAAGTAGTTGATAGTTGGTAAATACCTCCACCTCATCCACTATTCGGTAGATGGTTTCTTGCTCATTGAGTGCAACACCCCCACTATGAAAGGCATTATACTGTATTTAGGAGAAGTTATTGACCAATAATTTCCATCATCATTAATAATCTAATCCTCATATTAGATGCCTAGGTCTTAATCAACAAGGGTAATTACTTCCATCATTAAATTTCAACCTTATCTCTTTTAGAAAAGTGTAGCTTCAACAATATTTTCAAGATTCTTTTATTTTTATTAACAACATAATAACACAAATATTCATTTAATATTTTTCAGTGATACAACATTAATAAATGAATTTCAAATATGTCTTTAAAGTCAAAATAGTAAACACACTTAACATATACAAATTTACAATATAAACTCCAAGTCAAGGGATATCACAATTACATCTTCTACCACATAATGCCTCAAAGTAACTCATTTTTAGTGACTCTTGGTGGCATTTGTTATAGGTAAACTCTACCAAGGGTAAGTACTCTTCCCACTTCTTAGGTTGATGCATATCATACATTCTTAACATATCATTCCACACTCTATTTACTCTTATCTATCTGTCTATCTAAGGATGGTAGGAAGTGTTGAAAGCCAATTGGGTTCCAAATCTTGCAATTAATTCCTTTCAACAATTTGAGGTAAATTTGGCATTTCTATATGATAATATGGTCTTGGGCATCCCATGCAATCTAAAAATTTTGTTTCATGAAAATGCTACCAATGTTAATTACTTTGCAGGTGGATTTCATAGGAATGAAGTGAACCAACTTTTCCAACTTATATACCATCATATTGACTGCATTATGATGATTTAATATCTTTAGTAGTTTGGTGATTAAGTCCATAGATATGACTACCCACTTCCATTATAGAATTTGTATTGATTGCAACAACCTTGATTGGTGTTTATGCTTGAACTTAACCTATTGACACTCTAGGAACTTGGAAATGTATTTTGCAATCTTTCTTCTCATCCCAATCCAATAATATAGCCTTCTTATTTCTATTATTATTTTCTAATCACCTGGATGACCTAATCAATGAATCTTATGGAAATTGACCATTATAATACCTTTTAGTTTTGTAGAATATAATATGTGCAATAAATACTTGCACATCAACAAATTTTCCTTTGTCAACTAATAAGCTTCACATTTTATCCTCTTAGGTTCTTGCACCAAGAACTCCTTTAGGTTCATCAAGTGTTTTTCATTTTGTAGAGCATATATGATCCTATTATTTATATTTGATTTTCACACACTAGTTACTATTAGGTGTACTATGTGCATGCTCCCACTTAGTGCATCTACTACTCGATTTTCCTTCCCTTTAATGTGTCAAATTTCAAAATCAAATTCACTAATGAGATCCATGCACCTAGCCTATTTGGAATTGAGGAGAGGTTAATTAAAAAATTATTACAACGTGATATGGTTTTTCATCAACATCGACCTTCTTCTAAGCATGTAGTGTTGCTACATATTTAAAGCATGAACAATAACAATTAACTCTAGATCATAGGTACCATACTTCTTCTCATGCTCATTGAGTGTACTAGATTCATAGCTAACCACATATCCATCCTGGATGAGAACTCCATTGAGTACTTCTTTGTAAGCATCTATACAAATGAAGAGATATTTATTTAGATTTTCAATCTCCAAGATGTGCGTATTACTCAAAAGAAGCTTCGGTTGCTAAAATCTTGCTTCACATTTTCTTGACCATACAAATATCACTCCTTTTTTATTTAGTGAAGTGATTTGGTGGCCAATATGTGAAAATCCTTATATGAAACTTTGAAATAATCTATGCATTCCCATGAGTAACCTTATTTTTGACAAATTTCGAGGTGTAGGTAAATTTATGATTTCCTTTATTTTATTAGGGTTAAATGCAACTCCTTTTGAAATCGCATGGCCCATGTAATGGATCTACCTATGAAATAAATCACACTTGATGAAATTAGCATACAATTGATGTTCTGTTAATACTTACAATAATAACTTGAGGTGATCTTTGTGCTTCTCCTTGGTATTTTAATAAATGGAGATGTTATCAATGAAAACCAAAACAAAATTTTCCAAGTGATTATTGAAGATATTATTCATTAAGCACATAAATGTAGTTGGTGCATGTTAGGTAAACTTGACTCGAGGAACGAGTCAAATTTGACGGGGTTATTAGTAGTGGTTTTAGGACCATGGTTTTTTGGTTTCCCATGGTTTTGTGCCCATGGATTGCATGTAATGGAGCCTTTAAAAGGTTAGGAGGAACTCTATTGTAATGTTCCATGGAGGTGAGCCGTGAAGGCTCACTTAGCCGTCTTGTCCTAGTTTTGGCCAAGGGACTAATGAAATTTCCTTAGCTGGATTTCTGCCCGGAGATGGGGGTTTCCCAGGGTAAATACTGTGCATTGTGTTCATGTGTTTTTTTGTTGGTTATTATTAATTCTCTAAGTAATTTTTATTATCTCTACAATAATTTTTTTAGAATTTGGTATCATAGTAGTTTTAGCTTCAAGGGGATGCCTTTGTGGCTAAGGTGTTTTGCTTGAGTTTGTTATTTTTATTTTTTATGGTGTGTTCTATGCTTGCAACAATTTAATTCAATGTCTTATTAGCTAAATAATAATTCCACTTCAGATCTCAATAAAAATCACAGTATACTTCAATGGTAATAAATTATCATTCACTTTAGATAACCATTGACAATAATTATAGATAGAACATCATCAACAATGCACAAGAAGGCAAGGAAAGACAATGAACATAGCGATTTAGGAAAACCCCATAAGGGGGAAAACCCAACCACTCCTTCTTATTGATTAATATCAAATGTTCAACAGGGAGAGAAGATCAATTTTAGTACATTGATGATAAACAAGAATCCCAAAAATGATCAACAATTATCCTATTCCAAGACTGAAATTTTTGAAGTAGATAAAAGCAATCAATGTGACCTAACCAATCAAGTTAACCTTGGTTAAAGTACAATAAAAAAACCTTCAAATAATTCGGTTAAATAGGTAGTCAATGTGGTCTCCCAAGATGATCAAAGGAGGGTTAAAACAATCCTAAAATTTTGCTGTCAAAGGAGAGAGAAATCACCAGTAAACCTGCAGTCCAAGTGGCAGTCACAACCTATGGTCAATGTAGGTCAAACTTTTGTGAAAACCTTGAATCCCGTGCCAAAAGATGTGGCTTGTCCAAATATAGATATGCCCAAAATATTGAAGTTTAAATCTACAGATAAAGTCAAAGTCAATGTTGGTTAAAGTACTAGACAGATCAAATTTTTGGCCACCTGCAATTTTTTCTTCCTTCCTCCTTGCATGTGTGAAGAAACCCCTACAATTTTTAGATGTATCGAATCCAAGAAGAGTAGATAAATGTGTATTGATGAAATTAAAAAATGAGGAGGCCTTATGGTGTATTTATAGTTATCAATCTGGGGTCAAGGGTCATGAATTTTCACCAAAGGGGCTAACTTGTAGATGAGATCAACTTGAAGATGAGGCGGACCCGAAGAAAGGCCATTTGTAGGTGTGCAAAAATTATGATTTTGGGGGAGAAGGGAGATGCGATAAAAGGTGATCCAAATGTGTAATGATTCATCAAAGAAGGGGCTTCCAAGTGGAGGAATTAACCCCTAGTCGCACTCTTTAACACTCCCTCTTGACTAGGGAGGAATTCCACTTGTCAAAATCCATCCACTTCTATGCCATCATGTCCATCATGTACCATCTCTACAACTTGTCCTATCTCTACTGAAGATTGATATCATAGAACAATAAGAAAGGATCAATAGAGGGTGGGTCACAAGACCTCGCCACCCTTGTAAAAATGACATAGGAAAGTCCTCATGTCTAGGGGGTAAAACCCCTGTCGGGCTTCATCCTTGGTGATCAAGATGTTGAACATCATGCATCCTAGTCATAGGGAGTATAATAGTACTTGACACATCTATTGGTAGTACTAATTAACACTAACCAATTTTCCCAACTCATTGGCTAAATGAGAGGTACTTTCCAAGAGTTCCAAGCTGCAAGGGTAGGATGGGTGCTAGGGTATCCATAGGGGAAGGTGAACAACTCACCTTGCTATCATATAATGTATTCCATAAAGGAAGGTGAACCACTCACCCTATGCTCACATATGTGGGTATATACTCCACAGGGGAAGGTGAAACACTCACCAGTTCTCATATAGCTCCAAGAAATACACTAGGCCCCAAGGAGCTCCCAAGGCTCAATGTCAACTCAATCGAGACCCTCATGGGAGGGTATTTCCATGAATCCAAGTCTCTCTCTAAAGGCTAAGAATTTTTCCTTTCCCAAAGTATTTGTGAGGATGTCAACAACTTGTTTTGGTGTTTGGAAGTGATTTGTAGTAGTCCCACCCATGTTCAAAGCTTTGGAGGCATCACCCATACACCCATAATGTAGAAAGATAAAAGAAAAATAAATTCAAATCCCATCACTAACTCCAGCCTCTGGAGTTTTAGTGTTTGGAATTTATTTGCACTAGTCCCACTCGTGTTCAAATATCTGGAGGCGTCACCCATACGCCCGTAGTGTAGGAAGATAAAAGAAAAATAAATGCGAATCCCATCACTAACACCGGCCTCTGGAGTTTTGGTGTTTGGAATTGATTTGCAGTCGTCGCACCCATGTTCAAATATCTGGAGGCGTCACCCATATGCCCGTAGTGTAGGAAGATACAAAAATAAATGCAAATTCCATCACTAACTCTGGCCTCTGGAGTTTTGGTGTTAGCAATGATTTGTAGTAGTCCCACCCGTGTTCAAATATCTGGAGGCGTCACCCATACGCTCGTAGTGTAGGAAGATACAAGAAAAAAATGCAAATCCCATCGCTGACTCCTGCCTTTGGAGTTTTGGTGTTTGGAATTGATTTGCAGTAGTCCCACCCGTGTTCAAATCTCTGGAGGGATCACCCATACACCTGTAGGGTAGGAAGATACAAGCAACATAAATGCAAATCCCATCACTAACTTTGGCCTTTGGAGTTTTGCTACTAGAAATTGATTTCCAGTAGTCCCACTCATGTTCAAATGTTTGGAGGCATCACCCATATGCTCGTAGTGTAGGAAGATACAAGAAAATAAATTAAAATCCCATGACTAACTCCAGCCTCTTGAATTTTGGTGTTTGGAATTGATTTGGAGTAGTCACACCCGTGTTCAAATCTCTAGAGGCATCACCCATATGCCCGTAGTGTAGGAAGATAAAAGAAAAATAAATGCAAATCCCATCACTAAATTTGGCCTTTGGTGTTTTTGTGTTTGGAATTGATTTGCAAAAGTCCCACCCGTGTTCAAATCTTTGGAGGCGTCACTCATACGCCTGTAGTGTAGGATGATACACGAAAAATAAATGCAAATCGCATCACTAACTCTGGCCTTTGGAGTTTTGGTGTTTGGAATTAATTTGCAGTAGTCCCACCCGTGTTCAAATCTTTGGAGGCGTCACCCATACGCCTGTAGTGTAGGAAGATAAAAGAAAAATAAATGCAAATCCCATCACTAACTCCGATCTTTGGAGTTTTGGTGTTTGGAATTTATTTGCAATAGTCCCACCCGTGTTGAAATCTCTGGAGGGGTCACCCATACACCCGTAGCGTAGGAAGATACAAGAAAAATAAATGCAAATCCCATCACTAACTCCACCCTCTGGAGTTTTGGTGTTTGTAATTGATTTGCAGTAGTCCCACCAGTGTTCAAGTCTCTGGAGGCGTCACCCATACGCCCGTAGTGTAGGAAGATACAAGAAAAATAAATGCAAATCCAATCACTAACTCCCGCCTCTGGAGTTTTGGTGTTTGGAAGTGATTTGTAGTAGTCCCACACGTGTTAAAAGCTCTGGAGGCATCACCCATACACTTGTAATGTAGGAAGATACAAGCAAAATAAATGCAAATGCCATCACTAACTCCAGCCTCTGCAGTTCTGGGGTTTGGAATTGATTTGGAGTAGTCCCCCCTATGTTCAAATCTCTAGAGATGTCACCCATACGCCCGTAGTGTAGGAAGATACAAGAAAATAAATGCAAATCCCATCACTAACTCCGACCTCTGGAGTTTTGGTGTTTGGAATTGATTTGTAGTAGTCCCACCCATGTTCAAATCTCTTGAGGCGTCACCCATACGTCCGTAGTGTAGGAATATACAAGAAAAATAAATGCAAATCCCATTACTAACTCGGCCTCTGGAGTTTTGGTGTTTGGAACTGATTTGCAATATTCCCACCCATGTTCAAATCTCTAGAGGCGTCACCCATACGCCCATAGTGTAGGAAGATAAAAGAAAAATAAATGCAAATCCCATCACTAAATCTGGCCTTTGTAGTTTTGGTGTCTGGAATTGATTTACATTAGCCCCACCCATGTTCAAATCTATGGAGGCATCACCCATATGCCCGTAGTGTAGGAAGATAAAAGAAAAATAAATGCAAATCCCATCACTAACTCCAACCTCTAGATTTTTGGTGTTTGGAATTGATTTGCAGTAGTCCCACCCGTGTTAAAATCTCTGGAGGTGTCACCCATACTCCTGTAGTGTAGGAAGATACAATAAAAATAGATGCAAATCCCATCACTAACTCTGGCCTTTGGAGTTTTGGTGTTTGGAATTGATTTTCAGCAGTCCCACCCATGTACAAATCTCTGGAGGCGTCACCCATACGCCCGTAGTATAGGAAGATACAAGCAAAATAAAGGCAAATCCCATCACTAACTCAGACCTCTGAAGTTTTGGTGTTTGGAATTGGTTTGTAATAGTCCCACCCGTGTTCAAATCTCTAGAGGCATCACCCATACGCTCGTAGTGTAGAAGATACAAGAAAATAAATGCAAATCCTATCACTAACTCTAGAATCTGGAGTTTTTGTGTTTGGAATTGATTTGCGGTAGACCCACTTGTGTTCAAATATCTGGAGGTGTCACCCATACTCTCGTAGTGTTGGAAGATACAAGAAAAATAAATGCAAATCCTATTGCTAACTCCGGCCTCTGGAATTTTGCTGTTTGGAATTGATTTGCAGCAGTCCAACCTGTGTTTAAATCTTTGGAGGTGTCACCCATACGCCTGTAGTGTAGGAAGATACAAACAAAATAAATGCAAATCCCATCACTAACTCTGGCCTCTGTAGTTTTGGTGTTTGAAATTGATTTGCAGTAGTCCCACTCATGTTAAAATCTCTAGAGGCGTCACCCATACACCCGTAGTGTAGGAAGATACAAGAAAAATAAATGCAAATCCCATTACTCACTTCGGCCTCTGGAGTTTTGGTGTTTGGAATTGATTTGCAGCAGTCCCACCCATGTTCAAATCTCTGGAGGCATCAACCATACGCCCATAGTGTAGGAAGATACAAGCAAAATAAATGCAAATCCCATCACTAACTCTAGCCTTTGGAGTTTTGGTATTTGGAATTGATTTTCAGTAGTACCACTTATGTTCAAATCTTTGGAGTGTCACCCATACACTCGTAGTGTAGGAAGATACAAGAAAAGTAAATGCAAATCCCATCACTAACTCCGGTCTTTGGAGTTTTGGTGTTTGGAATTGATTTGCAGCAGTCCCACCCATGTTCAAATCTCTAGAGGCATAACCCATACTCCCGTAGTGTAGAAAGATACAAGAAAAATAAATGCAAATCCCATCACTGACTACGACCTCTGGAGTTTTAGTGTTTGGAATTGATTTGCAGTAGTCCCACCCATGTTCAAATATCTGGAGGTGTCACCCATACGCTTGTAGTGTAGGAATATACAATAAAAATAAATGCAAATCCCATCACTAACTCTAGCCTCTGTAGTTTTTGTGTTTGGAATTGATTTGCAGTAGTCCCACTCGTGTTCAAATATCTGGAGGCGTCACCCTTACACCCGTAGTGTATGAAGGTGCAAGTAAAATAAATGCAAATCCCATCACTAACTCCAGCCTCTAGAGTTTTGGTGTTTAGAATTGATTTGTAGTAGTCCCACCCGTGTTCAAATCTCTCGAGGTGTCACCCATATACCCATAGTGTAGGAATATACAAGAAAAATAAATGCAAATCCCATCACTAACTCCAGCCTCTTGAGTTTTGGTGTTTGGAATTGATTTGTAGTAGTCCCACCTGTGTTCAAATATTTGGAGGCATCACCCATACACTTGTAGTGTGGGAAGATACAAGAAAAATAAATGCAAATCCCATCACTAACTCCAGCCTCTGGAGTTTTGGTGTTTTGAATTGATTTGCAGTAGTCCCACCCGTGTTCAAATCTCTAGAGGCATCACCCATACACCTATAGTGTAGGAAGATACAAGCAAAATAAATGCAAATCCCATCATTAACTCCAGCCTCTGGAGTTTTGGTGTTTGGAATTGATTTGGAGTTGTCCCATCCATGTTCAAGTCTCTAGAGGCGTCACCCATACTCCCGTAGTGTAGGAAGATACAAGAAAAATAAATTCAAATCCCATCACTAACTCCAGCGTCTGAGTTTTGGTGTTTAGAATTGATTTGTAGTAGTCCCACCCGTGTTCAAATCTCTGGAGTCGTCACCCATACGCCCGTAGTGTAGGAAGATACAAGAAAAATAAATGCAAATCCCACCACTAACTCTGGCCTTTGGAGTTTTGGTGTTTAGAATTGATTTGCAGTAGTCCCACTCATGTTCAAATCTCTGGAGGCATCTCCTAAACACTTGTAGTGTAGGAAGATACAAGAAAAATAAATGCAATTCCCATCACTAACTCTAGCCTCTGGAGTTTTGGTGTTTGGAATTGATTTGTAGTAGTCCCACCCGTGTCAACATATCCACAAGGTTTGAAGGGTGGGCTTCATCAATGAGCCCTCTTTCTTATTAAGTTTGTCTTTATTTGCTTTTCCATGCCTAGATCATCTATCTTAACACTCACATACATGGAAACCATAAAAGGTATCCATCATAGAATTATATTGATGCGGGATGAATGTACCCATATATCGCTGAACAAGGGATTCAAAACTAAATACTTGTCTAGAAATATATATATGACCCTTTCTCTCTTGAAAGGAGTTAGTTGGGGACTCTCTAGATCTTGAAACATTGTGCTATAACTAGATATATTACACAATCAAGGTGATAAATTAAAAGGATCAACTCCCAACCACATATATTTGTCTTACTCAGTTAACTAGGTTATTAAAGAGAACATAATACCCACATGGGAATTATGGTCTAGATGAAGGTTGATGGTCTAAGATTAAATTTCCAACCTAGATAAGAAAAATAGTCACATTCTTTATAGGTAATTATATTTTTATTTTATTCTAGAGGTTTTGTAAAGGAAAAAATACCTTAGTCACCTTCACAAAACTAAGGGATCTTTCTTTGCTTTAATTTCTTTCCAAAAAGAGAGATAATATCACATCTCCACATCTGCTTGTATGTATTACTATTTGTGGCTCCACTATTCCCATTGTTCAAGTGATAATTTTATAAGGAATCATTGTGCCTTAGGAATTCATATCTCTTCATACATGTTAGGGTTAAGTAAGAGCATCAACTTTTTCTGGAAATAATCCAATATCCATGAAATCTATCCCATGGTCCCAAGGATGCCACTTCTAATAAGCCCACAAGCCATTAAGGCTAACAACCATGGTCTTCAATTGATTTCAAAGGGTAAATGAACTAGGCTTATTGGCCATTATAACTGAGTTCACTATCTTTTCCAAGTGTCTCAACTCAACAAGAATACATCCATCATTCATTTATGCACATACTGTTGACTAGATAGTCTCTAACCCAGGTTCAAAATTAGGTGCGCCAACCAACAAAACCCTAAACTGTTGGACCTTGCAGCAACATCCTGCGTAGCACAAGCTGTAGTCTCACCTAAAGTAATATTGGGGGATGACAAAACCAAGTTTTTGCATCCAGAGGTTTGTGTGATGGGTTCCTACAACTTCTGGATCTTATTTCTATCTTTACGAGCCCTAACCTTTCCGGAACAGTTAATAACAATAAATATTATAAACAACAACTATATCTTTGCAAAGGTCATTAAATGGACATAACATCATAATTTATACTAATCTACCACTTTCACGCATTAGATAAAAAATTATTCATATACTTTCAGATATATAGCGAACACACATAATTGCATAAAGAAATACAGATGAACAAATATGCAAAGTATGGGTCAAAATTATCTTTATTAGATGTGACCTTCAAAGTACAAACTCTTCTCCCATGCACTTAGCTTGCGATCTTACTAAGGTCTCCACGTACTCAGCTGCAGGAGCCTTCCCCTTCGCCTAAGTATAGGAAACAAACCTTCTTGCCTTAGCTTACTTTCCCAAACAATGTTCTTCTATCTTATGATGATCTCTTAGACTCGTTATGACTCTTCTATTTATAGCCTTTCCTTTTACAATACCATGGTCCATAGACCATGGGCGAGTCTTAAAAGCTACGTAACACCTAAAAAACTAAGGGACTAAAGCCCCTTTGATTCTTACTATCTGCGCGCTTCTTTTCCAAAAGTCACAGAGACTTTACATTTTTACAAAATGGGAATACAAAATTTAACCCCAAGGACCCCATCCCAACAGGCCCCCAACATAATTTGGTGACTCGTCCTTGAGTCACTCAACTTGTGTTTCAATATTTTCTTGGAGTTCATAGAACTCCAACTTCAAAACCTGTAGATTAGCTGTGCCCTGCGTAGCTTCCTGTTGCACTTCCTCAACCAATTTCTCTATAGTGGGGCCTCCCACCACGAGGCCTATGGTCCTTTGAGTTTGCTGCATGGCCTTAAGATTTATTTCCACTGATAGAGTTAGCTAGCTGGCTTCCTCTGTTCAATACTGTATTATTTCCATAAGAATGGCCTCTTTCTGATGTAGATCTTCAATTTGATTTTGAACCTACTTCCCTTCCTGTAGTCTTGTGAACCACTACACTGGCACCAAAATGCGCACAATTGATATAATATCATAGAACTACCGTTGTTTTTCTATAAGGTCTAAACCAATATTTTGAAGGGTGGGGTCCTCCTACCGATACTTCCATAATTCCATGGCCTTCTTGAAGAGCTCTGTGTAGCCCTTGGCCGCTGCTTCTAATGTGGCCATTCCTTCCTTTATAGCATCTCCGCGTTGCTCTCATACCTCTAGCGGAGTTGTCGGCTGCAGCTTCAATTGAAGTTCTGAAATATGTAGCTGTAGTTCAAACCAGACTCAGCCGATTTCATCTTTAGACTCTTTGACCACTGCAGCCAGCATTTGGATCTTTTTCGTTGACACTGCATCAGTTGAAATATTAAGTTCGGGCAGCTCATTACATGCTTGTGTAATCGCTGCTTCAAAGTGTTGTCTGTGCGTAGCAATCTCTTCCTTTTCCTTCAACGCCTGTGCCTTTTCTTCAAAGATCTACTGGTTGTTTGTTTCTGTTTCATTAATCACTAGTAGTGTGCACTGCTCCCTAACCCTTAACTCATCCGATACTCCTTGGTGTGACTCATGTAGGGTTTGGATAGGGAGTGCCGCAAGGTTGATGCCCAGATTCTTGATGAGAAAAAGTTGGGCATTGGCCTCTTCTGAGTCAGTGCGCAGGGTCTCGTTCGACAATTGAATCATGTGAAGATCCAAAGTATGATCTGTGTCCAAAATTGTTGCGCTCGCTTGATGAAGGATCGCTTGAATCTCACTCGCTTGACTGATACTCGCTTGTAGTCAACCTATCTGGATTTACAGATCACTTAGATCCTTATGTACATTTCCTAACTCCTGCTCGTACTACTGCTTAGTTGTGTCCATAATTCTATTGTAGTGTCCTAGACCTTATTTCCAATTTCTTCTAAGTCCCCCTCAGTGAGGACTAATAGATCCACATGGGTGAATTTATCTGACTTCTGTTTCTTCCACGAACCTGAGGTTTTCTCCTTTTTCCTTTTCTTTACCACAAAGGAGATCTCCTGTGCCACGCCCCCACCCTCTTTTGCATTTGAACCTTCTTGGTCCCGTGTGTGTTGAGAGTCAAACTCCTCAACATCGATTGTGGTGTCTTGGGCCGCTTTCTCTTTGGCAGCAACTTCCTTGGCAACAACTTCCTTAGCAACAAATTATCTAGCAACAACTTCCCTAGTTGCAACCTCTTTCTACTGCGCATCTTTCTCCCGCGCTGTAGCCTGCTAGGCTTCCCTCTGTTGCTCTGCTATTGATGTCTACATGGTGGTACCTTCTTCTACCAAGGAAGCCTCTTGGCCATTTAACGATAATCTCTACGACATCCACCTCACCAACAAGATAAGGAAACTTGTGCCATATCTTCTTTGGATTCCTTCATGCACAAACATACACATTATGGAAGTCAACCTTGAAGTCGACATAAGGCTCATACTGATCATATAAGGTAGGTGACATCCTCGATCTCTACCTGATCACTGTGCATAGATCAATCTCCACCAATACTTAGAACATATTGGTCTCTGTGACCCACACAGTTTCGTTCGTCACCCAGAGCAAAGCGAACTTCGCTGCCTCCAGAAGGTTGGATTCTTGAGGAGGAAACTGGCTGTCCTCCGACGTCCTCCATGCTACTAATGCAATCAATAGCAGTAACCAGGCATAATGAAATGCCTTTCCCTCACCCTGGGCCTCTCCATAGTTCTCCTAAAACTCTTTACATAGGTACTGAGCCTAGTTGTACTAAAATCCTTTGGCGCACTACGCAATGAAAGAGATTATGGGTGCCAGAACCTCGTCTGTGTGACACTTCCACACGATCTTTCATGCTGGAGAACTGCACCACAGGGTCTGAAATGGAGAGGAATATCCACACAACTTCTTAATCAACCAAAACTCACTCTTCATCTGATCCGTGAGTTTCTTCTTCCGCGTCTTCCCTCCGAATGCTTCTATTAGATCCACACCATGATAGGGAAGCAAGGTGATCTGGTGGATTAACATATCTGTAATTGGGACAGGTTATCCCAGCCATAGACACCCATCATGTACCAAAGTGAGTAACTTCCGGATGCATACAATGTTAATGATGGTGTGAATGAAGTGTGGCACCCAAAGCATGTTCAGGAGGCCCGTGGCCTCAACACCCGTGACCCACTTCATAGGTTCCAACTACGTAACCTCAGTCTCCTCATAATAGATATTTGATGTAATTGGCCAGCACAAGTTGAGGGAACTTCTCATGATCTCCCAAATCCCAATCCTCCAGCTTGAGCATCAGAATGCAACCCAATAGTGTGCCCTCAAATACCACCTTCTCCAATAGTAATGGTGTAGATACCATAAATTTGGCATTGTCCAGGTCCTTAGGCACCTTAGCTATGCCCTTGCACAATGGGATATAATTTGGGAGATGAGACATAGGCTCATCCTCCTTAACATCCATCTCCTTGATGCCTCCGCGCAGTTCTTATTCATCCAAATCAAAGGGCTCAGTTGGCTACTGCGCTCTATCCATCTTACCCTTCTAGAAAATTTCCATTGGAATTTTTCATGGTGAGTACCTCACCAGAACCTACTGTGGTTTCTTCTTCTTCTTGTTAGTTGTAGGGGGCTTAGGTCTAGGAGACCTAGGCTCCATAGTCAGAAATCCCGTAGGAATAGAGGGTGTTGCTTCAACTGAGAGTGCTTCTTCAGAGGGCGTTGCTTCTGTTGCGGGGGGGGGGGGGGGTGTGGGCAAGTGGCAGTCATTCTCTCAAAGATGATCTTACGGTGTTAATCATGCAAGTTGATGAACTTTAGATGTGCTAAAATGTCCTCCAAGACCTTCTCAGACATACAAAAGTTGTCCTGGAAGCAAATCTTAAGGAAAATTTGTTGGAAGCAAAGTGTTCAAATGTAGGGCGACATGTTAGATTTATAGGAAAATTCGAATTTGAATCCAACCGTTCCCTTCAAATTCCCATCATTAATGCATCCTTGGTGGCTGATTTCCAAAGATTTTCCCCATAAATGCACCATCCCCGCTCCTCGTAATGAAAAAATTTCCATCCAATCAACTACAATGCTTCCAATGGGCTATTTCTTGACAAAACTGCGCGACACCAACCTATATGGTGCAGCTCCCCTCGGCACCCTACTTTCTTCAATTGCGTGGCCCTCGTACTTCTTCTTTCCCATTTTTGGGCTGTGTAGTTTATAGTCCCATACTTCCTTGCAACTTCTTGGAGTACTAAGACTATCCCGCCATCATATAGTCATGTCGTAGGGGCGGGATCACCCTTGTACAACTTCAATCGAGTGCCATTGACTCTTCCTAGAAATAATTCTCCATTCAGCTTCATGAGATGAACTGCGCCACCATTTGTAATTTGTTTTAACACATAGGGTCCCAACCAATGCATTTGAAACTTTCTAGGAAATTTCGTAAATTTTTTGTCATATAATAATACCAAGTCATTAATATAGAAGGTGCGCTACTTTATATGTTGATCATGCCATGCCTTTTCACGCTCCTTTTAGACTTGCTGGTGAAATCTTGCTAAGAACTGATCCTCATCCAATTCCATCAGCTGTACGAGATGCTCCTCCATAGTACCACGATCAACCATATCGGTCAGTGCTGCAATCCGCATACTCAACACAATATATTCCATGGGCATCACAACCTCATGCCCATAGACCAACCTAAAAGGGGTTTGGCATGTGAACTTTTTACAAGTGGTTCTATACACCCACATGACTGTTGGTATGTGCATATCCCAGTCATTCCGCTTTGCGTTGCAAACCTTCATTAAATCTCTCTCCAAGATTTTATTGAAAGTTTCTACTGTACCATTAGCTTGAGGGTGATAGGGCATACTTTTATGATGATAGACCTTGTTACACAGTAAAATGTCACTGCCATCATGTCAGTCTCCTTACTGTGCTATAAACCACATTCACCTATACTCATGCTCCTCAAAAAAGGCTAAAAACCCTCTTTGCCTAAGTTAAATGAATCATCGCGTCTGTTAATAAAATAACCGCGCTGACAGGCGGAGTCTAGTGTTGTTGCTGCACTGCCAGCGCGGAAGCACACGTCTTTTCCGCGCTGGTCCCATTTCCACGAACAGCGCTCCCTCCGTTTGTCCTTTTCACGCTGACCAGACCTCTTCTACATGGGTTTGCGATGTCAGCGCGGCAGTTCAATGTTTCACCCGCGCTGATCCTGTTTAGGCGAATTTGTTCTAACAACCAGCCTTCCAGATCCCTCCAGACTTGGTTGTTAGCATTGTTGAGGTCGCCATCCTTTCTCTGGCATGTCTGTTCGACTGACCATCCACTTATCTTGGGGGAAAGCTCATCCTTTGCCTATCACTATTTTTGAGCTCCATCGCGGATTTAATTTTGACAGTCGCGCTGTCATCGCTCTCACCCTTTTGTAACATCCTGTTCATCGCGTAATTACGCCTAACAGTCGCGACGATCCTGGAAAATCGGATCATCGCGGAAAAGACGTGTATAGTCGCCACTTGCTAGCTTTTTACCCGCGCTGACCTTGGGTTGCTAGCTTAATTCCCGCGATGACTGTGTTTTTCTGAGATCAGCACGGGTGGTCTGTGTAAAATTTGCGCTGACAGCTCGGGTTGTCTGTGTAAAAGTTGCGCTGACCCTTGATCATCTCGGGTGCTCAGTGTATAACTTGCGCTGATTCCTAAAAAGTTGTTTTTATAACTTTATCTCCTGAATTCATCAATCTTTCTTATCCCCTGTTGTTTCTTGTCCCTCAATTAGCTTGTTTTGATTGCTTTTGGTTAGGGGCACTCTCTCTTTGATCTCATTTGAGTGAGTCTTGTTTTTTTAGACCATGTAACCTAGCCCTTTAGAAGTTTCATCGAGAAACCATTTGCTTGGGTTACTTGTCTATTCAAGGTTCAGCCACGACCCTCTTATTGATTTGCTTGAGGCTTTTTCACTGCTTGTTGCTGGTTGATTTTTAGTGTCGATTATTGAACCACCATTTTTTATGTTGATTCAATTTCTTCACTACCAAGCATAGATCACAATTGTTTGGATCGATCAGTTCACCCTTGCCTCCTTCTTGCTTGAATTCCTTTTTGTCTTGCTGAGCTTAGATCACATAGCTCATCCAAACCTTAGTTTTTCCTTTGATTTGGAAAACTGTTTTGGTGTCTTGGGAACTTTGTTGTGTTTTCATTGAGTGATTTTATTCCTTTTGCTCGGTGTTGCTATCTCTCTAATTCGTTTGAAAAGAACTTTTATTTCATTGAAAAAAGTAGAGCAAACTAGTATCTTTTGCATTTAATAGTTGAAAGGAAAAGAGAATTTCGTTGTTTTGTGCTTTCAAAAGAAAAGTTTCATTTCCTTGCTGTTAGTTGCATTAGGTTGTGTGGTTGCTTGAATTCGTTTTGTTTGTTTGGAAAGATCCTTAACTCTTTTTAGCTAGAATTCATCGAACAAAATGATGATCCTTGGCATATAGTTGCATTTAGGTGTTTTTGAGAGATCATATGGTAGGACCTCAAACTCAAACTTAATTCAAGATCAACTGTAAAATTAACCAAATTTATCTAAAAACGCATTGGAACTTAACGAGAACATCTAGAGGTCTA